>AXCO02009943.1:0-11717 GCA_000473525.2 Anopheles melas
GGAATCCATTAGAGTTTTTGCTCATGCTTCATAAACGAGCGCACTGCTCGTACCTGTTGCTGATGAGTGCAGTGCAGTGCGCCACACTGCGGAAAAAGGTACGCAAATGGTCGCTGCGTTTTTTTTTACCGCGCATCCCCCTTTGCGAAGAAACGCACACCATCGCCCCGAGAAAAGAGGGTGGGGGGGGGGGAGGGTATACATATTTGTTCAGCAAATTCCGAGCACTTGTGGCTTATCAAACACTCACACTTTTTCAATTGCAGCCGCGTTGCGTCACTGCAAGTGTGTAATGTGGTCTGTGAAGCTCTGAGCCGGCAGGCGGATGTGGAAAAATGGTTCTATGTACGAGCTTGTTTGTTGGTTTTCCCCTCTACAGTGCAGTTTGTATGAAGGCAATCGATGGCCTAGCCCGATAAGGCACGATAGAGCACTTCCGATAATGGCAACAGGCAACAGGGGGCTTACCAATCCAAACATGTGTAATCGGGGTTGTTCAAAGCTGACCCACTTGTTTGGTAAGTTTAAGGGAGTATGGGTGTGCATTTTTGCTGTGTTTTTATGATAAATTGTATTGTGTCCCTTAGTAAGGTCAAGCTATCAATCGCATCCCTTTCAATGCGGGAAGAAGTAGTGTCAGAGGATAAGGAAATGAAAATTCCAATGCAAGAACCCGGCCCGGGCTAACACGTGTCATCATAATCTGTTGCCTGCAGGCACCGCACACATCACGTGTTAACACGTGAAGCTGTGAAGCTCCCTCCCCCCCCCCCCCCCCAGATCTTTCTCGAAAGGGGGGAGGCCATAACGCACGTCAGCGCTTGTGTGTTGGCGTGTTTGTGCGGTGAATAAAATCATCATCGCCAGCAAACAAGCTCGCGTCGGCACGCGTTAGGTTGTGAGCGAACAGCCGTACCCCGTTTTATTTTATTTTTCCAAAAAACGGCTGAGAAGCTGGTGGTGTAAAGATTACCGTCGACCAACCATTCATCGTCATGCCCGGTGTGGAGAGATTGTGGAAGGTGCTGAAAGTCATCCATCCGTCGGGCGGCGTTTGTCGCGCGCACCGTTTTCTCACGATAAAAACTTTTCACACGCACACACTGCTACAGTGTTTATGGCGCAATAACTTACCGCGTGCTAACAAGTCACACAACGCTCGGGAGGAGGGTGTACAGATCCACACGAGCGATGGGGATACATGTATGGGGTACATCAATCCCAAATGCCAAACGATTGCCGGATGCCGGCACGAAAATCGGGCACTTTTTCCGGCACCGAGCCACCCGACACGCGATAGGAAACTGAAGGAAGGTGTGAACCTGCATCTCTCCAACCCCCTTTCGTCCTTCCTTTCACTCCCTCTCTTGCAAGGCGTCAAATAAAAACGGACCGATTCGAGTGGAACGAAATGATGCGGCTTCCTTAGGATACCGGCTGTAAGCTGATTATGTTAGCGAGCGCCCATTCGAAGGGTGTGGAACGGTTCCTGCACACGACCACGTTGTTTGGGGAGTGACTGATATGATGCTGCAGGTACACACACACACGTCACGACACAACATGCCACGCCTCTCTCTTTCTCTCTCTCTCTCTGTCTGTGTCCAGGTCCACGGCCAAGGTGTGGGTTGGGCGAGTCCCGCCTGACAGTGATATAAAATTACTGCCGGAACTGACATTCTTGCCGGTGCGGTTTTGTGGATTTCTCTCCTATCAAGAAGGTATTGCATCTTGCCCGAAGAAAGCAACGAAAAGAGGTGCGGCAAACGTTCAGAATGCTGCGGCTGCTGCTGCTGCTCGTCGGAAACGGTTACATGATTGAGTGGTCCGATCTCAGCACCCCGTACCTGTTCCTGTGGCATGGTGAGGTTCCGTTCGCATTAACGGCTCCATTTATATAGGTCAGTAAGTTAATGTAGCAAAGGTACCGTCGCTCCACCCGGGAAGGACTTCTCGCCATTGCCCTCACTCTCTCTCTCTCTCTCTCTCTATCGTGCTATTCTCTCGAGAAATTCCCAATCCATTGGGACGGGAAAGAAGTAGCAAAACAAAGGGAGTAGCAGTAATAAAAATAGCAACAAAAAATGAGCTCATATTATAGTGGCCGCAGTGCCCGTTTGCTTCCCTCCGTTTGCGTCGCGTTAATCAACCATTAAAAGGGACTGTGCGGGTAGGACGGGGATTGTGTACGTGAGTGATACAAATCCGGCGTTCAAATGGAGCAAAAATGTGATTCGTGCATGAAAAACGCGATCCAACCGCGTGCCAAAAGGGTGCCGGCTGGCAGAGGAGAATAACTAATAGGTGGCAATTTGTTTCATAAATCCATGGGGTGCGGGTTTGGTTTTGTTTTGCTCCTCGTAGCGCGTCCTCGTTGGTGCGCAAAACGAGGGATTTTAGGGGCCGGCGGGACAGCTCACGTTTTGTGTGGTCAGTCAGTTTGGTTTGGAATGGCAGTTTTCGAGCTAAACTGTGGAATGTACAATCGCCCCTCGGGTGCCACCCTTTGCTGGCCAAATGTGTGAAGCCTTTTAACGATGGTTTGCTGTACTGACACCCTTTTGCCATTCCAAATCATCCTTTCCGTTGGTGTCAGATGACAGTTACTTTTTTTTTGTTTTCACACTGAAGGGTGTTTTTTGTGCTTAAGGACAGGTGAAGAAGAAGGATGTTATCGATACGGATGTGTATTTGGTGCAGATTTGACGAAATAAATCATTCCAACGGTTGTAATGCAGGGAGAGAGAGAGAGAGAGAGTGAACCGAAAGATTAATAGCGGGTCAGGGTGGTCCAAGTGGAGGGAGCTGTGCTTGGGTCAGCAGACTCTGTCTGCAAGGGACCAAGGCCGGGACAATGATCGTGAAGGCAAGAGACAATTGATTTCTTTGTTAACCTCCGGGCGAGTACATAACATTACGTTGATAAATGTTATTACTTTGGCAGTTTTTTTTTAACTTGCATACGGAGATTGATAGCTGCAATTGACTGCTCGGGACTTCTCGTTTTTGCGTGCATTTTTGGGTCAAAATAGTCATTTTCGTGTTTTTGAACACGAGATGGCTTTTTGCCGTTCCACTTTCGCACCATGACAAAGCTTCATGACAAAGGATCATGCTCCTCGTGCCCAACAGCCGCCATCCGCCGCCTTACACGAGGTTGACACACATTTGGCGCACAATAATCACTTAACCGGTTCAGAGGTAAGGCGTGAAGTAATCGTTTCAGTAACAGTCCACCAAATTCCTACATAATTGCAGCATACCACTTTGCACCATTACCCTGGCTGGTGTTGGTTCGTTCCCGGCACATTAAGGCGTCTCCCATCGAGATGTGTTGAAGGTGAGTAAAAAATGAGCTGAAATTATAGGTATTTTCCAGCAATGAAAAGCTGTTTGTAGGAAACGAGTTTTGTCGTTAAAAAATGCGTTTTCATAAAAGTACTTTTTTAAAACGGTGTGGTAATTTTATCCATTTCATCCAGGTGAAAGTAATATTATGCTACAAGTAAGCATACTTTCACAATTATTCTTCGACATCTGCGTCGAGATTTGAATCGATTTAATTCGGTTTTGATGTTCTCTGTTGGAAAGCAATTCTTCAAAGCGCGTCCACCTGGAGACTGCAAACCGTACGAAATTGAATTCGACCACTTCCATCGAGTACCTATTGATCGCACGGTGTACCAAATTCAAAACGTACTCGCAGAATAGAGAATAATTCCCAGTTTGCTTTAGATTGAAAAGGAAATATTTACTTTCGAATATTTTGTTCTGTATTGTGTCGGTCGATTTGAAAGAATTGCTGTTTTTTTTCAATTTTCAACCTACGATTACGTGCTATCAGCAGATAAAGGATTTCTTCCCTTTACCAGAGCGTATTTTTTATTTCATTCCCTCATCAAACCGTTGTGCACACACAAGCACACACACACACAAAAGCTCTCCTTGATCTCGGCGGACAAATCACAAAGAAAGCAAGGGCGCTCGTGACAACCTTAAATAAAGTACATTGCAAGACTCGCCCCGATGCACGGGTATGGAATTCGCCCGTGTTATGCTCCGAACCATGCTCCGAACAGAGAAATGTGGGGCCTAAAATTCCCCCTCCTAGCGCACCGAAACTGACAAAGGTCCGGGGACGGAGGCCGAGCTTTGTACCGCTCGATTGAAAAATGGAAAAATTGTCCTCAAAACCCACCCACCATTACACCACCATCACTTTTTCAGCGGGGTACGTTTGTCCGCTGACCAAGTGCCGGTTGTGGACGTGCACGTGCAGCGAAGGAAAAGGCACCCAACCGCACCAAAGGAAAACACAGCAGCAAAGGTGTGTGTGAGCGCGGAGACACGCGAAAAGCGCTACCGTTTCGTTTGGTGGGCGCTTTTGGGCGCTACGACTATGACAATGAAAAGTGAAATCGGTTCAATGGACGAGCGCGCTACATAACGAAAACGAGGGGGTAAAGGAAACAAAAACCAAAACACAACGCGAAACCATCGTTGCCTTTGGCTTTGGTTTGGCATTGGAGATGGTAGGAAGAAAGAAAATAGGTACGAGGGCCGTCCCATGTAACATAACCTCCCACCGCATGGGCAGAAGACAAAGAAAGTAAGTAAGGCGAGCAGAGCACAATTGCCCGCGGGTTGGTGAGGGTGTGTGCGAGCGCAGCCAAGCATGCGAACAGTGACGATGATCATGACGGTTATGATGGCGATAAGCGGGTTGTCAAACGTAACGAGGGAAAGGAAACTAATTTTGGAGGGTTTTTTTTTCTATTAACTATTTTATATTTAACATTATAATTAATGGTTCATTTAATGAATTGATGTGTGGCTTGATACGATTGCCGTGCATTGCCCGTAAGAGCTCATTATTGTAGCACTATCTTCGGCATTATCTTAAACCAAGCTAATGTGGTAGGATGCTTGCAATCAATGTAATTTACTGCAGGAAATTACATTCCCCTCAGACGAAGCGATCAAAGATGTAACCATAACATCAAAATATCCCCTGATTTATGCAGTTTGTGTAGACCTAATGGACGATAGACCGCGCTCAGTTTATGCTAATGAGCAGCCAAGCCGTTCGCCCATTCATAACGATTGCCTTCGATTGATTCTCACTCAAATGTCGTACCGATTTATTGGGACCATCATCCGCCCTGGCTGGAAGGCGTTAAAAGAGACACCTTAGATACACGGACACGGTCACCATTGGAGGCAACTGGCATCCCGAAAGTGTTTGTGCGTAGGCGTTTGCTTTCGTTTTGTCATCGCCGCGCTTGTGCGGCTTAACCGTGACTAGCCTTACTTTGCATAATGCCATCACGACACACACACACACACACACACCGGTGGCAAACGGATATACGCGCCCACACGCGCGGCGTTTAGCCACATATACACGGCGGCTTGATTAATGCCTACCGGGCGCTACAGTGAAAGGATGCCGACCCGCGTCTTCGGTTCCGTTTTCCCTTTTCTTTGCTCTAATGATAACATAATTGGATGCCGCATTATCGATACGATCGAGCGCTCGACAGGGGAACAAAATGCGGGTGCGGCTCCAGCACCCGCTTGTTGAAAACCGTGTGCTATTAACGTGTCAAATTTAAACACTTCACCAGGTTGGGCACAACGAGATACGCGCCGGCAGCGAGCTTATGAATGGGGAAAGATTATGTTTTTACCCTCCGCAGCCGCGCCCTCCTTTCCTTTTCGATTCGTGTGAAATTATTGCTGATAATGACACCGCGCGAGAGAGAACGAACCGGGCGAGAATGGGAGGCCCGGCAGAAAATTGAGATCCAATTAAAGCAATTAGAAGACTTAGAAGTCTTTCACTTTCCTTAATGATGCTTGAGCGTCATTTCAGGACTGGGCTGGCGCTGCTGGTGCTGAAGTACCAGCTATAGCTGGTGGGATCATTAAAATAGAGATGTTTGTATTGTGGGCTGCTGCTGCTGGTGCTGGTGCTGCTGCAGCTTGTCGAATGTTTCTCTTTATTGCCCACACCGCGATGCGCGTTTGCCGATACTGGTTTTATGTGTTCTAAAAATTGTCTTGGTCACTGTGAGTGCGAACCAGAAAGAAAGCTCAGAAGCGCTGAGAGAAATCAAGTACTTCGTCCAAGTACCCGGAGCGCACCGTTCCGATTCCGAGACGACGATAGAAGTACACCTCTCGGCATACTCGGTGACGTTGAACTGCTTTCTAGTCCCACTCCCTAGCTCCCTTTTTGTGCGGTCCGGTTTGACCCCCATTTGACCGTTATCTAAATGCATCATCGCACGTACGCGAGAGCGAGCGCTAACGCCACCGCGCCAGCACTTACAATAACAAAAAAAGGAAGAAAAAAGCCGCCCTTTTCGTGCGCGTCCATGCTTTTGATGGAGCGCTAGCCGCGCGAAAGCGCAGTGCAACAGGGTGTCCAAGGGTGCAGATTGATTAATGACTTCAATTCCCACCGGATTGATATCTGAAGCTGAAGCGACGCCGGAATGGTGGTAGCGAATCCCACCCCATTCCCAGTTAGCACCATTGTAGCCGATGGGTTTGCTCGATACTGTTTCGGCCGGGTTTGTTCGGTATCTTGGCCGGCTCATCGGAAGCCGGTTGTACTGCGAGGACAAAGGGATGGGAGGATCAGATTGAATCGCCACCCGTATCCATCGCCCCACCGATCATCGGCTTTGTGGTTGTATGCTTTGGTACAGATCTTTGGTGAAGGAAGCTCGATTGATCTTTGTTCTGCTGTGTGTGTGTGTGTGAGTGTCTGAGGTTGGGATGAATGGGATGATTGGCTGGGTAATGGGAGATGTAGTCGGAAAGATATCTTGCCCCAGTGGAGGGCCCCGGGAATCGTTCGTCGTTAGCGGATGAGAAGGATAAGTGTCAAACTGTCCAGTCTGGACGTGCATCTGATCGGGTGCATTGTACAAGCGGCAAACGAAACGACACCTCTCTAGATAATGGTGTTTGCTTTACGGATTGATACTGGTGTTTGAAATTTAACTGACTGTTTGATGAATGAACAACACACAACTTTGTCTTTGCACACTTTACATGCGTCGAGCGGCTGGTTATGAAGTCGTCGTCCCCAGCGAAAATGCTTCTTTGAAAAACCTCGCCAGCAACAAACGAACTAATTAAAACCCAGCGCCAGCGGTACTCTGCTACCAGATGCAACTTCTACGAACTGCTCCCCGTTTACAAATACTCTCCCCAAGTGTGCCTGGCACCGGGTGGGGAGGTTTTGGTTTGTTTTGTAATATCCTTCCAAGAAGTCCGGCATGGACGGTTCCTCTTTTTTTCTTCTCGGGCACACTGGTTCAGTACACCACCATTGCCAGCATAACCCTTAACCCCGGCGTGTAACCTCTTTGCTACTATCGGTCTGTCCGGCTTGTCTGTCTGGGCCATACGATGCGAGAACTGGACAAACTAATCAACCATCCAGCATGCAGAAATCAAATCAAGGAGAGGCTAAAGCAAGCAATCCCCTATCCCTCAATGGTACGCCATGCTATCGTGGCTATAGTAACCGAAGGATGAAACAGCTCTGGCGGATTTCTCTCGTACATTTCTTGTTGTGGTTCGTCGTCAGGTTCTTCAAAAACTCTGTGTGTGTGTGTGTGTACTCTGCCCAATGTGTCGTCCTCTCTCTCTTACCTTCTTTTAGGGCATCGCACATTGTAGCACAAGTTAGCTCACCAAAGCTCTACCGGCGTGTCTCGGCGTGTAGAGTGTTGGAACGTGCCTTTTGATGGGTCGCTTTGTGTCATCCTGCCCGACCAGCCAGCGAGCGCAATGGTAGTGACTCTTCAGCCTCGAGTATTATGCAAATAGGTTAAACATGAATAACATGGAGCTCATCATGAAAAGAAGTTCTTTTCATTAAAGTGAAGGTATTTTGCCATTCTATGTATGACAGTGCGAAACAGCACAAAAAAGAGCAACTGTGGACGGCGAGGACACTCTGGATTTTCTTCTTTGCCCTTTTGCCCATTACTTGTGACGGTCTGCACGGTTTACACGTGCAAGGATGAACACACGAGATGAGCTTGGAAGTTTGGATTTGGGCTAGGAAGTTTGACCACTGTGTACAGGTGGGGGTCGGAGGCTAGTCAACACAACTAGGTAATCGAAAAGTGTAAAATATATGAAAGCAATTTTAAAGTTCCCTTTGCGCCGCATCTTTGAGCTGTGGGTCCCGGAAGGAAGGTTCTAGCAAGTAGGGGAAAAAGTTCGCAAAAGATGCGTCCTAGTTTTTAATGGGATTCGAGCGACGGCGCAACTGTTTACACTACGGTGCCGGATGTCAAATGTTGACGCACAATGTTGGAAAAGTTTGCAAAAAATCATGAATAAAAATTGCCTATTTAGGTGAGGGTAAAAAGCGATCCTTACTAAACGGGGTTTTCTGTTCCGGAATATTTCCTGTTCTGTGGAACGATCATCCCGCTTTTGTGGTAGTATTTTTTTTTACTGCGCTTCCACCAATAAACTAACAGCAATGATTGATTTTTAATTCTTCTGTGGCTTTGGTGGCGGTGTCAGTGTGCCGGGCCCGACGACACGAGCCCGAGGGCAGATGGATCTAATTGATCGGGGGAATTGTTCGGAGCTGTGTTGTACTTAATATGGTTGATTAGTTTGTAGTAATTTGATTAACCTCACATTGGCTTTCAATCACTGGCGCTGTCCGCAGTGCTGATGGGACACGGGATGTCGGGATAACCACGAATGTGGTGGTGTGTTGGAAAGTGTACATGAAGTACACATAAAGCTGGCAGTATGAATGGAAAGAATATCGAACATTCGTGATGCTGTGTGGCTTATTGAGAAGTTTTCTAGTTTTATGTTGAAGTTGTTGTGACTTTTGTATTATTTGTAATCAATTTAAGTGTGAAATTTGACACCATTCCTTGTAAATTTCTAATAAAAATGGACAGGTTTGATTGCTCTCATGTCAACCCTTTCTCTACCTCAATGCAATTCTCTCAAAACACCTGTAGCACTAAAAAGAAAACCATCGCAAACAACACACCGAACTGAGAAAAGAACACAAGGAAAACGTGCAAGGAAAAAGAGGAGGTGAAAAGACAATCACTGCACCCGAGATGATAAAGCACCGACCGTGTCGAGTTGTCGGAGATCGTGTCTGCGAGAACACACCCCGGTCCGACACTTCAACCCCGGGTTTTTGTGGTCACCCAGCACTGACCATCATTTGCGCTGTAATTGAGCTAAAGTACACTAGCCACCCCGGCCCAGAAAGGGGAAGGCGTCTGGTCTGCACTTTTACCTTTCGCCCTACCCGGGTGCGGCGATCGTCACAAGCGTCACAAGTTGTTCCCACATAATTTTTAATCAAATTCGCCTGAGCATATTTCATGCCGGGCAGCAGCGTGCAGCACCAGGCAAACCCGGGAGGTGATTGCCATCTTCCTGGCAGCGTGCCCAGTTTTGTGCTCCTGTACATACCCCTTCCTGATGCGTTTTTGTAAGCCAATTTGGTGGAGGTTTGTGGGAACGATTTGGGGAAGGTTTTCTTAGAACCGTCCGGGTGCGTGGTGTGCAGTAAACCCACAGGAACGGGAGAGAAATTGATGCATTTTTTTTCAAATAGAAGCAGAGGTGAGGCCAAAGGGAGCAGCATTATCGTATTGCAAGTAACTGCCCTGTGCTTGTGTCATCATTCAGCACTGTGCGGAAACTTTCACTGCACGTCGTCGTCTGGGCATACTGGTTGAGCGTGGAAGGGAAGGAACCACGTACACACCCGAACGGGGGAAGGGCTCATGGTAATTTTATCCGGCGGGCATGGAAAAAGGCCGAGAGAATCGAGCACCTTGCGCCCAGGCGCTTCATCATATTCTCGCTCTCGTGTTGATGATGCAGCTGCTTGCCTGCGAATCGTGTGAACAGATCGTTGCAAAATTGGGTTAACTTCGTGGGCAGCAATGGTGAAGCCCACTAAGCGAGTCCTTACAATCAATTACAATAAAGCTTTCTCGGGTGGTGAACCGATTCGTGGTACCGATTGTGGGGCACACGATGGCCTAGTACATGGCGACGTATCATTTACAACGTATCTTGGCTCGACAATTCGGCTAGTGGGTTAATGCTGGTGGATTAGACCGAATTTAAAGCCCTCTTGTAGTGTTCGGTGCTTGCGGCAGTTAATAACTCATTTGTTTGTGCTTTTTTATACGACGGACGGGCGGGATGGGTGTGGTTGACAAGGGAAAGATTGCTATCATCGGCTCTTTTACGGCGGGTCACCACACACACACACACACACACACGTTGTAATTACTTTCGCACCTTTGCTGGCAAGTGCGAATGCGTGTCATAGTCGAATGAAGCTATAAACGATTGGATCACAAATCGCAAAATCGAAAGAAAAGACGATGCCGTCTCACGTGTGTGACTCGGCACAACACACATTCAACCATCGGCGAAGGTCTCGTTAAGCCTCACTGTTTGCTGTGTTTTGTAGTTTTGTAGAGAAAAAAAAAAGTAAATGGGAAAACCCATCAATAGAGCATCCTGGTGACCTGGCCACACAATTCGTCTTCTCGATTGCGCACAATTGTGCACAATAAAGTTATTATTGTGTTTCTGTTGTGCTTTTGGCTAATGCTCATGGGATTGCAGGTCAGGTGTTTTTCTATTCTTCTTTTTTTTTTTTTTTGGTAGATCGGTCTCGCAAGGTGCGTTTCTCAACAGCCCCAACAGCAAGAAGAAGATGATGATGATGAAGATGATGATTGGCGCACATGACGCACCGAAAGTAACAATGGCAGTAAAACCTTCACCAAACGCCACGCGATATAAATGGTAACAATAGAAATAAAGCAATCGCACAAAATTGCTCATCTGTCTCTTTCTCTCTCTCTCTCTCTGACACACCATTTACGAACCGCCGATTTAATCCACCCGGCTGAAGTGGTCTTTCGGCAAGATTGTTTCGGCGGCGGGGACGTTGATATCGGTGCTGGCAATTGCAATTTGGCAGATGGAATGATAAATCATGTGACTCTCCCGGTGGATTGACAATGGACGGTGTCCTTTGCGTTCCGAGGTCATGCTGCAGTTTTTGATTGGCCATGATGCACATTAGAGTATGTTGGCGAAGGTTGTTGGATAGATCAAAATGCTACTGGAGAGACAAATTCACACGGTTAGTAGCAACAATGTAGCCACGGCACACTGAGTTGTTCAATATCTTATTGTGACATTATAAAAAAAAATAAAGTATTAAGTTAGCTATAGGAGTTGACTTTTCATTTTGTTCTTTTAATGGAAATAAGATGACAGTTTGTTTGATTTTTAAACATAAAATTTGTGTCATTACATTTTGAACAGCGTTATTTAAGCATTAATAATTTATTGGATTATTACAAGTCTTTGAAATGACATAAAATCACAACACTTTACGCTAAAAATCATATTTCCAATACAACTTAATTGCTTTGCATCAAAAGGCTTTGCTCGCCGACTTTAAATATCAGTTTGCCACCGCTGACTAAAAGGGCCGAAATACGCAAGAAAAGCGAAAATCACTCAAACCCCTTACACTACAGTTTCTCTCTCTCTCTCTCTCTCTCTTTCGATCTCGCTTCAGAAACAGTTTTTTCACCCGAAGAAAGTCATTCAATTAGCGGAAGGACCGGAAATCGTGCCGCTAATAAGAGCACATTGTCGTGAGC
>AXCO02009944.1:0-11721 GCA_000473525.2 Anopheles melas
CGATGAAACTATTGACTAAAGTACTGCATCACACCTGTCGTCAACCTACACCCGGAAGAGTGTGCTTGATTTGAAGTATTTTTTTCATTCAGCCATATAAGCGAATTTTGGTCTGTTTTTGGTAAATTACCTACATTTTGTTTATTTTGGCCCAGCGGTCTATTCGATAGATACGCCGGCATCTACACGGTCGAGTGGAATCGATTCCCCACCGGATTGACAGTAGATATGTCGTTATACAACAGCAAAAAGATCTCCAAAACTAATGCCCGAGCTCCAGAGTTCCAGAAACAGTGTTATCCCTTCGTTCAAATAACTGTCATCACATAATACAGGGATTTTTACTTGATTTCGCAAGCGTAGTAACGTGTAACGCCGTTTACTAACCCATATCGGTCCTGTAACTGATCATGAACCTAGATCCAATCATGGAACTGATCAAAAACCCACATCAGTCCTGGAACCGATCTGAAACCGATACTAGAACCAATCAAAAACTCACACTGGTACTGGAACCGGTCATGAACTCAGACCAGTCCTGGAACCAATCATGAACTCATCCTGATGTTGAAACCGATTATGAATCCATACCGGTACTGGAACTGATAATGAACCCATAACGGACCTGGAACGGATACCGAATCATGGAACCAATCATGAACTCATCCTGGTCCTGAAACCGATCAAGAACCCATACCGATCCTAGAACTGACGCTCAACTCATTCCAGTCCTGAAATCGCTTCCGATGTTATTCCGTTCCTGGAACAGTACCTGGACCTGTTTCGGATCTGAAACGAAACATGAACCGGATTCGTAACTATTCCGGGTCTGGAACCGACACAGTTCCAGTTCCAATCGAGTAACTGATTCTGCTGGTCGACAAACCATACCCGGCAGTATATATGTGCAGCGTAGGCTATAGCGTAGGAACTTTAGCTCAATTTGTATTGTGATACTTCTTTGATTTCGCAACATTAGAACTGTGATATTGTGGGCTGCGAAGGTTGTATTAAGCGTGAAAGCGTTCTGATTCTACGATTCTGTTAAATTAAACGTGTTATGCTTGCGAAAACAAGTAAAAAAAAAACCTGTAAACCGCTGCTATAATGTATAATAACTAAAACAATATTAAAAATATTTAACGTTTCAATTATGTGTTGACTCATACGGCCGTATTGCCGGCTACCAATCACGCTACAAACGCGTCCAAACACGTTCAATATCAAGTAACCCGACCGAACGATACACTCTCCGAGAACTTGTCAAAATGTCGGCACGCGCACGCTGCTTCCCCATCAGATTCACGTGTACAAGTGCACTCGTTTTTTTGGCGCCAAAACGTGGTAATGAAGCAGTGGATAGAGATAGTGCACATGTTTCAATGAAATTACTGTTGAATTATTTGCTTATTTTGATTCGTTAATTTTGTTTTGTTTGCTTATCGTGGTTAGTCAATAAAAATAAATAAATAATGAAATAAAATATAAAAATTAAAAAAAAACTTGATAACGATTTCTCAGTTCATTAATCAATTGAAAGACCGTTACTTGATTAATTAAAAAACCTTCTTTTGCAATTTCCGATGATTTTGAATACATCGGAAATACATAGGTGGGTAAATACAAAGGTTGTATTATAATGTTGGAAAAAATTAATACTTAAAAATGGAATTTTTCCTACACGCTATCTCGAATCGCTCCTTTAGTTGGCACTCATCGACATTGGTCGTGTAGTATTCGTACACCACTCATGCGCTGCGTTTTTCAGAGTGCTCTATTCGGGTGCTTCAGGGCATGCGCTCGGTTTGCGTGAGTGCTCAACGAGGGCCTTCTGGTACAATGCATGCCACCGTTTTATGTGCAATATAATTTAGACGTATTTGAATCTTTTGATGTGCTTATTGGGAAAAACGGCTGATATAATGTGATTTAAAATCATGAAATATTAGCGTTGGCTTCACATGATACATAAATCTAGCTATATTAAGCAGTCTTGGCTGTAAATCACGTGTATAATTGTGATAAATACGTATGTTTAGAAATTTTCAGATCGAATAAATGATGATTTTTTGTTTTAAATAATAATTATACCCTTTCATGTTACGCGTTGCTGTTGTACACTTTTTTTTTCATTTGTGAAATAATATAATTTTCTTTTCAATCTAACCTAATTAGTAAGCCAGCAGTGTAAATTCTGGCTCACTCGCGAGGAAAATGAGCTCTACTACTTCTAAAATTGGCATGCGCTACGACTTTGAGCACCTCTGAGTGTCATAAAACCGGTTATTTGGCACTCACAGATCATGAGATGCTTGGCAATTTATCCATTCCCCACTGTGCCGGTATTGGCAATGGTCACTCACTTAGTTATAATTGGATTCTCGGCTCAGCCGGCCGGTCGCTAATTGAACAGCACGTGATAGCGAAGAGCATGCGTTCGCCTCAAACTGTTTAACGAATTGCAGCACTCATTTTGTGGAGCTCTTCAAGTTGGATCCCAAATATGCACGGAGTGAGTCTGTCTGCTCGTGGGGGTAAACTTAACCCTTACATCAAACAGAAACACATCTTGGTGGCACATCTTCTGAATGTAAGGTAAGGTTGACAATCGGAAAGGACATTTAAATTTTCTTTTTTTTTTTGCAGCTACAATTCACCTATAGCATTTCACTTACTGATTCACCTAGAGCAGGACAACCAGGATAGCGTAGTGCTCGATCCATACGAGACTAGTCAACCGTACACCGAAGGGTTAAGCCGGCCGGCTTGCATACGCACATACAGTACTTTCACTCGCAATAAAATCCGTTAGGCTGGTATTTCAGGTCTGGTGGTGCAGTCGTCAACTCGTACGACTAAACAACATGCCCGTCATGGGTTCAAGCCCCGAATGGACCGTGCCCCCATGCGTGGGACTTGACTGTTCTGCTATGTGTAATCAGCAAGGCATTGAATGCCGATTGTTATGCCAAAGATGAAGAAGAAGAGCACTCATTTGAGACGCGGTAGATTTGACTGTTGAACTGTTCTACTGTTACACGCGTTTAAATGCCGTTGTGGCGAACTCGCTGCGTGTATTTCCAGTCAAACACATTTCGCGCGCTCTCATTTTGTCGATTGAGTATACAGATGCGCGCCAATATGGACCTTGAAAATACTGACCACGCTGCTGAACTGCCTGCCATGGTGGGTTTCTGAAAATAAGTAGATTAAAAGCATTTCAAATAAAACCCTTGATTACCAATTTATCAGTGGTTTGTTCTTTTCGAAATATCTGAACACCTGAATTCACACTTGTACTGTGTTTTTCATGTCAATAATGTATGGAGAAGTTTGAGCGGCCCTGTGGTTCATTCGATTGATGTGTCGGCTCCTACAACGTCGGACAGAATTGGTTCCCAACCAGACCGTCGTTTTTTTCCGTAGACTGATATCCGGCTGCATAATATTTAATACAACTTGAATGCTTACTATATAGACCTATAATAGTAATTAGCTTACCTGGATACCATGATTTAGATGTTCTGGTTTGCAATCACCCTCGTTTTTAAGAGCTTGTCTAGGTTCTTATCTATATAGAGCTAGATTTTTTATCTATATTTCAATTGATAGCCTTTGCCATACCACTCCATCGCTACACGAACCTTTAGACATTAGGATAAGCTACAATCTGTGTTGTTAGTAAGTACGATGGATTGCATCGACTTCTTGAAGCTCCAACAGATATCGATTTGCATCTAGATCAGAGGTCTCCAAACCTCTCAGTAGACGAGTCGCATTGCTTTGCAAATAACGTTGTTGAATGTCATTTTGACGTTATCTTTAGCTAATGGATAAACGTTTGAAGCATGTTTTGATTTGAATATATTATCTGACTACATAAAATTTGTACAGTTTTGAACTATGAAAGCTCTATTAACGTCTTAAATAAGTAAAATATTTCTTAAAATTAAAATAATCAAAACTATAATCCATTTGCAAAAGCTTTTTAAAGCGTCTTAGCGGGCCATATTACAAGCTCTCGAGGAACCCCAGATCTAGATCATTGTCTGTCAGTTTTTTTATATTAGTATACACTTAATTTCAGTAATTTGCTAAATTTCTAAGACCTAAAGTCATAGTCTGCTTTTGGTATCAAGAGTCTGTTTTGAATCATTGCTTTAGGGAAATGTTAACGACAAAAATGGCGGTGTTAAACTATTTTCAATGTAGAATTAGGATTAGTCATTTGAGTCAAGTCAATACAAAACATATTTTAAACAAAATGGAATTAATATGAAATATTTTTCAGAGATGTTCAGAGCGTAGCGTATAACACATTTTGATTTTTCTTGCTGCTCTTTTTTTAGTTATTGTCACTTCCTCTGTACAGGACTTTTCTCTGGTATGCTTCGTACTTCATAGTACTTTTTTATCCAATCAATTAGATCACAGTAAGGTGATCTAAATTAATCTAGATACGACTCAATTCCGTCCCATGTTGTTATAGATGTTATTATTACACAAATTATTTAATACGTGATACGGCCAAACAGTTCGTTCTAATGATAACTAAAACAAGATTGGATTTACACTTTTTTATTCACCAAGTACAACCATAGGAAGCCATATTGCACGTATATCATTACTACATTATTTATTTTATTATAACACTCCACAATGCCTTACTGCCCTCACAGACTTACCCTTACCTCAAGCATCCTGCAGGACAAGCGAATGATTAAGCCAAGCTTTTAAACCGTTCGCAACAGTAGTGTAGCCCATTAAAGCGGACGAGCAGTACAAATTAATACCGCCGTCCAATGCTGTTTATCACACTCACCCGGTTGGACCATTTCGTTGCCGAAATCAGCCCAAAAAGGAGGCTGCAATCTGGATGAAGCAATAAAGTTCGAAATGTATGCATAATAAAAATCTCACCGAGTCCGCTTGTCAAGGTAGGAGCGGCGTTAAACCATAAAAGTGTGTGTGTGTGTTTGATTTTTTTTCCTTGTTGATTGAAGAAATCGAGCATTGACCGACATGGAATCGGGTCCGAGGTATGGGTTGCACTCTGCATAATTGAGGGTCATACATTTTAGACAGTTTTTTTATGCGTTGTTACCGTCTCAAGAGGAAGACATTTAAAACGGACGCAAACACGTTACAGCACACGCTGGCAACCATGTGGCCCCTGTCGGGTACGGGAGGCAAGGTATCTAAGCAGCCCGGCTGGGGAAGGTTTTTGTCCGTGCATTTCCGGTCCCCAAAATCAATTAGCAAAATTAGATCCTTGCTCGTTTGATAAGCCGAGCATGGAGGCTGAATAAAAGCGACCAAAATGGTCAGCTATAGTCCGCCTTTTTTCAATTTTTGGCAGGCTTAATCAATCGTCCATCTAAAATGTTGGCCCATTCGACGCATGCCGGTGGCGAGCGTGGGGGCTGGTGGGTGCACCGCACCTAATGCTGTCCAGCTTAATTAGAGAAAGGGGATGGTGAGGGGAGGTTGGATCACACGTCGGGCAGCTTTTTAGCAAAGCGGAATGATGGTGTTGGGTCCGCACCTACGCGCCAGAAAGCGCTGCGCCCGAAGTGCCCGCAAGGCAATGGCGAAAGAACGCAGCTCGACGCGTACCCCCCCCGGGGGCAGGTAATGCCTGGGATGGGTGAAAGGAAGCATGCGGTACGGTAATACGAGGCAAGTACGATAACGACACCCAGGCGGGCAGGCAGCCAGGTTTCGTGGAAGGATAAGGGTTGGCAAAGAGAAAGAGCGATGCGCTTTGATCGTGATCTTGGGAGAGTGCGTGACGGGGACGAGACCGGAATGGCGGGCGGGGAGGAGAAAGGAGACGAAAGTAAAAACGCACAACCGGACGTGCACACACACGCACACACACGCACACACACGCACACACACACACACACACGCACGTGCAGGGTTGGCAAAGCGTACAGAGGGAAAGGCGATCGAGCGATCGAACGCCCCGAAATGTTCCGGGAGCTTTGGTTCGGCCCGGCTCGGTTGTGGCGGGAACCCGTAGGCCAAAGTGAATGTAGTTTTTCCAGTTTTGCGCTCTGCTCTTCCGCCGAGATCCGCCCTGATGATGCCGTTGCCTTGCGTTCGCTGCGATGGTCTACCTGTTCGCCTGCCGCTCTACCGGCTTTCCTTTGCACAACGGCACGCTGGGTGGAGCGAAATGGGGTAGACGGGTGGGAAAAAAGCGCAACAAAAGTTTAGAAGGAATGTCCTGTGGGCCACATACTTTCGGCGGACCGCTCTCTTTGCTGCTCTCGAACAGGTGTGGGGGGGGGGGGGGGGGGGGGGTGGTCGCGGTGCCAACACCGAAATTCTTATTCTTGTCACACACACGCAACGTCCCACCAGGCCGCCCCGGTCGCCTCCGGGGGCCCGCTAAATGGGACTAAGCGGCAGGTTGATTGACCCGTTTCTTTCGCTACCCGTGCGGGTTTGGGGTGAATGATGGTCTCAGCACCGTCCCCCCCTACCTCACTTCCCCACCCTTCATTGCATGCTCGGTGTGTGCCCGATCGGGACGATCAATTGGAGCTCCACCTCGCGCTGGAATGCTGGTGATTGAGTGGAAAGTGAGCAACCTGCAATCGAGCCCGTTCACTTTGTCGGGCGCTGCTGGCCCGTTTTGGGAGTTGGCATTTTTTTTTGTCTTCCCTTTGCCACCTAGGCGGGTGGCGGGAAAATTCCACTGACGCTCTGGTTGCTCTGATTGTGCGTCGTATGCGTTTGGCAATTTTATGTTTGAACAATGACGCTACATTCTTTCGTCTTGACGGTAGAGAACGTTTTGGGAGGTACACAGCAATGCGCAACACTTCTAAGTCTCCCGTCTAACTTTGCCCAAGTAAAGGGAAACAAATATGCCAGATACCAAAGCTCCATTCAGAACAAACTGTGGTATCGTTGATGACAACAGCAGGACACAGAGTCTTAACATGCCACAAATACGATATGGAACGAAAAGACCAATCGGAAATCAATGAAGAATGTTTTTATCAATGCCTGGAAGAGGAAAGATAAAACATAAATGGAAAAATTGATGAAATTTGTAGAAAGCAATCGAATATTCTTCATGATTATCTCTCTCTCCAAGGATTCATGAATCTCGTATGATTCATGACTAAGAATCTCCAAGGTATCATGCATCTTTAGAGATGTATGATTTTAAAAATATTGAATTCGCTCGATCCAAACGACGCCAATAAGAAGAATATTAAGAAGCTCAAGCTCTAGGAATCTTTGAAGGTTTATGAATCCCTAAAGATTCGAAAATCTTTTGAGATGCGTGAATCTTTGAGATTCACGAATCTTTCCAACAGAGAATCAGATTCATTGAATAGGTTCAAAGATTCATCCAGATTCTTGAATCTGAATCAGACACTGAATATTAGACACTAAGACACAGACAAAGTACCTAACCCAACAATATAAACAGGCAACCTAAATAAAACTTCACGGAACAAATCATGACATAGAGAAATAGGACATATGGTCTAGTTTCATACCATTCAAACTAGCAGAGGTTGTGTTCTCGCAAACACAAAAGCGAACTAGGACCGAAGGGCCTAGGAAGCTGGACTACAGTACCGTACCGTCAACCTCGACCTCGACAAAACAGAAGAAGAAGAAGTTTCCCATCCACATTCTTTACAAAGCGTTTTAGTTTTTGTCAAAACATCGCTGTCCTTGAACCGTCTACCCCGCCAGAGCCTGCGGATGGACCAGCCCCAAGGAAATGGCGGCGCCACCCGAAGGTGCCTTTTTCTAATCCAATTGGTTGAAATGCGTTCCACGGGTCAACTGCGCAGAACCTGTACGTCCCAAAAACCAAAGAAAAAAAGAACATACGCCCGATTGCGTCAAAACTGCAACCCGAGATAACCTGGGCGATGGCGAGGGATGACCACGTATCCGGACATCATCGACCAGAGCCATGGTGCAGTGGTGTAGTGTGCTTCACTTTCATGCTTAGGCACGCCCGTGTACGTGCCCGCGTGGTGTCCGCGGGACAAAAGGGAAGAAGCCCGTCACAGGTTGATGCGCAAAGAAAACGCACGAAACAAAACAAAGCCGCAGACAAAAAAAAAGCAGAGAGCGCAAATGCTAATCAGGATGGCGCAAAGGCTCCTCTCTCCTCCCGCGTTCAAGGACCGGGCGGGTCAGCGTTAGAGTTCAGCAGCGTGGTAACGAGCGTGCCAAAATGTAAGCAAAACTAATCATAATAAAAATGTAAGCGAATTGAGTGCAGCGTGGCGGCGCTGCGCTTGTTCTCGATCCCCAAGATGGGTAGAATGGGTCTGCGCATCGCATCCGCTCGCGAGATAGCAGTGACCTGCAGCGAGACCACAATCTTGAAGAATAGGTTTTTATTTTGTTTTGCGATTGCGTTTTGGCTTCATCCTGCTGTGTCCAACAGTGCAGTCCAACTATTGCTGGGAACGGAGTGGGGGGGGGGTTGTTTCGTGATTTGAGGCGTTCCGATCCGGCACAGCACCACCGAGCTCCAATGCCGCCAGAGAGGTAGCTGATAGCTTATGGGCCAGTTCGGTGCCGTAGCAAGGACATCGGGCGTTAGGTTCTGCTGTGTGTTGAATAGGTTCGTACGCCATTTAGACAGATGGTACAGCGTTGCGTCGTTATTTAAGGTAGCGAGACACGTGGCTTCAAACAAGCAAAAGATCTTCGGGGGTAAACTACGCCGCCTAAGTTCCTCCTCAAGAGCTGCGCCACAAGAGCACCCTTCTAACCTCAGCAAACAGGCACCAGATTTTGTGTACCATTAATTTCTGAGAATATTGTAAGCCTTACGCGTGATGTAACCTTGCGCACCGCGCAGAGCGCCATTTTACACCGTTACAGTAGCTGTTCCAGATTCCACGATTGACGACTGGCTCGGTCTGAAGCTGTCAGCACAACTCCCCCTTGCAGTTGTGTAACGACATAGACACACACACACACAGTAATTCTCTAGCGCATGATAAGTCCCCGCCAGAGCGCATCTAAATCTGTAGGCGCCATAGCCACGGACAGCTACACGCAAAACAAACACCCGATGACTTGGGGCAACTAGTAGAGTTGCAACAATGTGTGCGGTTTGCATTGGTTTGCTAAGATCCCTGGCGCAGTGGAGCTGCTCTCATGTCTCAGTCAACCTGTACGATTACCGTCAGTACTCGTCATGGCGAATGTCCAACGCAAAGGTAAACGCTAGCTCATCTTAGCTCCGTATCCACACATTTGTATCTCGAAAGCGCCCACAACTGCCAGTGCGCAACGGTAGCGGTGCAGCCCCGTTACAAGCTGTCAGCGCACCGGCATATAGATAGCCTTCGGAATGCGCCCGTCAAACGCAGACCTCTCTTCCGGGGAACGTGTGGTGTGCCGCTGGGTATCGTTAAAGGTTATCGCTATATGTACAACTTCTAAAACGCACCGCCGCAAACGATACCTCGGGAGGCGAGTGGCTGACCAAGGATGTGGCGAGAGGTGCCGATGCCGCCTAGGTTGGTAGGAAGGTAGGTGCGCTCGGTCACGGTAAAGTTCTTATCTCAGCATGGCATGTAAACGGACACTGATAAAACAGGAAAGCCCGTTCCGAAGCCCAGCAATTGCTTCCCTGAATGTTCTTCGAAACTACCCTACCCCTCTTGATAGATCCCGCATGGGCACGTCGGCGGTACGGATCGGAGGCAAGCAAAGGGTCGATCAGTATCGATCCCGGCGCTGTTAACAATATCAGTCTTCGTTTGAACTACTCGTTCGTGGAAACGTGCGTGTGTGTGCGTGTGTGTGTGCGGTCTAGCCCCGTGGCGTGGCGATCATTGCTGGATAACTTTTCCGGAATAACATCTACCATTGGTTTGAAGCCCTCCCCCCTTTACAAAAAGGAACCGGATATTTGGCAGGGCAAGAATATCTGGCACCAGGCATCTTGTTTTTTTCATTCTTGGAAAATAGTTTTGCCTTTGAACGCATATCCTGTTTGTGCTTTGTTTACATTAGCGAGGCGCGCTACTACGCCACGCGATATCCAACCATCAACCCCTGGAGACGTTTGGGAAGCCTTGGTGTCGAGAACTTGGTTCAACACTTCCAGCTAGCAGGTTTCAACATTTAACTTCCCCTCTCTGGGCAATGGTACTCGGGTAACGTTGCCCAAAGTTCTCGACAGCTCCATTGGCAACGATCACCAACGTTGAAACATTTCTAAGCGTACCCTCATACTTTCGCTCTCTACTAAACTGCCTGCTCTGTCACCGATTTGGGTGGCGCCAGACGCCACAGAACGGACGCACATTCTTTGGGGAGGTCTGTGCCGTACCATCATGTGTAATTTGAGTAGGGAGGCAGTTCGACTCTGTAGGTCGAAATTTTGGACAACTTCTTGGCTCCCGGAAAGTGTTACAGTTGCCACCACCCGTCTTTGCGTCAGTTTAGGAATACAGCTTTGTTCTTGACAGCGTTAATTGAATTGGGAAAGTACGTGACATTTCCGTGTTTTGAGATTTTCACTGGTCACTGGACATCTCTGTGAGGAAGTTCACTGTAAACCAGTTAATCTTTTTTGTGCTTCTGCTAAGCAGTTCAGCAGAAAATATAACTCATGCCTCAGGGTTTTATGCAATAATATGTTCTATTCAAAATGATCTTAGTTAAATAAAACAGTTTCTATGGTGACATTCAGCACTAGACTGTGCTGGTATTCTATGAACTACGATCTTGGATCTTGTCAGTCGGTAGAAAACTTTCGTTTTTTGCTTCAGAGTTTCTTTTGCGTGCTATTTCTAACATGTGAATAGGATTGGAGGGTTTTTTTGCACACCCTGGGTAGGCATAGCGAACTCATAGCGATCGCGAGCATCTGCAACTAGTTATTCTAAGGAGGAACTCCACTGTGGGTCTCGATTTAGACTTTACTTTAAGCTATCTCATGCAGCGGAGTTAGCAATATCGGCCAAACGCACGTGTTTGCGAATGACGGCACAACGTGGGGTCCTCTGCCCCATGGTGACACAATACTAGAAGGTTTTTGAAGATTAAACCAAACAACTCTTCTCTCTCTCTCTCTCCCTCTCTGGCCAACCAGCAATAAAAACTACACAAAGCGAGAAAGCATGACGGATTGGCTGGCCATCCATGGGTCCAGTAATTTGAAACATGTTTCCGCGATGCGTAGGATAGGGAGGCCCCCCGTTTTACGAAATGCGTAATGATAGTCACAACATCATTTTGTTGGCCGATTAGCGTCCAAGGCGAATCCGAAAGGCACACAACAAACGAGTCGTAGATGGCTTCCGGTTTTGGCTAGCTAGTCCCAGCCACGAGCTGCCACTGCATAATGATAGCTGGCCGTATCGTTCATGGGGTTCACGCCCGGATCGGATCGGACTGCACTCGAAGTGATCGACACTTTGTGATACAAATGTACGCTGGTATGTACGGCCGAGAAGTGGCGTCAGACGGCCAATCGCTGTCGGACGGATGTTTCGTACGGGGGTGGCCCGGGGTGGAATCGCCCGCAGCCAGCCAGCTCCTAATCAAAGCAGATCGATTATTGCCCGAGAAAAGCTGTTGCGCAGCATTGCGCGCCGGGTTGCAGCAGTGCGCCAGCGCACGCTAATCACTTATCATCTGCGCCGGAAATTCAGAACTCAACTAGAGCGTGCCATTTGCGCAGAAGCGAAAGCAGAAGGTTGCCGGGCG
>KI921790.1:0-10429 GCA_000473525.2 Anopheles melas
TATCTTTACGACTTCTTTCAATCTCGGTTATCCCAAACGGGTTTTTTTCCATTCCTGACGTGTCAATACATTAATATTTTCAGTTAGTGCATTAAAATGAAATGAAATAATGCAACCAACATCTCTCCCGCGCCTCTTCACACACAGGAGTACCTGCTGATAGCGCTGCGCTCGGGCATTGGGCGCATCTCGCTCGACACGCCGGACCTGTTCGATGTGGTGCTGCCAATCGAGGGCGTGCACGGTGCGGTCGTGTTGGACTACCACTTCGACAGCATGTACGTGTTCTACGCCGACGTCAACGTGGACGCGATCCGGCGCGTCAACATGCACAACTACTCCGACACGCAGGTGATCGTATCGAGCGGGCTGAACACACCGAACGGCATCGCGGTCGACTGGCTCGCAGACAACCTGTACTGGACGGACACGGCACTGAAGAAGATCGAGGTCGCCCGACTGGACGGCTCGTGCCGGAAAGCCATTCTGACCGACGGGCTGGACGATCCGCGCTCGATCATCCTCTATCCGAAGCGGGGCTTCGTCTTCTGGGCCGACTGGGGCCAAACGCCCAAGATCGAGCGGGCGTACATGGACGGGTCCGAGCGGCGCAGCATAGTCGACTTCGAGCTCGGCTTCCCGACCGGCCTGGCCATCGACTTCGACGCGAAGAAGCTGTACTGGGCGGACGCACTGCAGGATCGGATCGAGCTGTGCGACTTCGACGGGCGCCGGCGCCAGCAGGTGGTGTCGCACGCGACCCATCCGTTCGGGTTCACGCTCACCGCGACGCACCTGTACTGGACCGACTGGTACAACAAGTCGGTACTGCGCGCACCGAAGCACAGCGTGTCGAGCGTCGAGGTGGCACGGTTCAGCTTGCGCGGTGCGCTCGAGATACGGGCCGTGTCGGGGCAGCGGCAACCGCACGACTGGAACCCGTGCCGCAGCGACAACGGCGGCTGCTCGCACCTGTGCCTGTACGCCGAGACGCGGTACGTGTGCGGCTGTCCGGACATAGCGGACGCACATCACTGCGACCCCGAGCCGGCCATCCTCGTGGCGATGAAGCCGAACGACGAGATGCTGTCGGCGAGCGAGGAGAAACCGCCCCACTCCAACGGCTCGATCGTGCTGAGCAGCAGCCGAATGCACGCGCAACTAGTCATCATAGCGACCGCCATCTTGGCCGGGCTGCTTATCATCGTCATCATCGCCATCTTAGGTAATTCGGACGCGTGATTTCAAACAGCGGCAGGAGTTCAGGCTAGACTAGCAGACAGCGCACATTGTTTCGCACAGACACTCTAGTGATGGGTAGATTCAGCTTTTGTGATGCAGGGAGATATGCGATATGCATGCAAATCGAGATGATTTTTGGACGATTCTAGTCGAATTCTGAACGATTCTATACGAAGTTGGTATGGATGGTTGAGGAAGATTACAGACGATTGTGGATAAATTATAGCGAGACCAAGAACGAGGTCAGGAGAGTTAAGACCTTTTTTGATAAATATACAGGGTTTCCCACGATTTATTGGTCAGTTCCCATAATTTTTTGGGCTCGTCTCACGGTTTATTCATCGTATCCCATAGATTGTTGGTTCGTTTCCATAATTTATTGGTATCGTCCAATTGGATACCAATACAGTTGGACCAACAAAATCTGGGAAACGGCCAAAAACTCATGGGAATGCACCAAAAAAAAATGGGAACCAACCAAAAATGAATGGGAACCAACCAATAAATCGTGGGAAACCCTGTAAGTTCCTTATAAGTGAATCCGGCATGAGTCCGGATGTCTCGAGACAAGTCCATATGACTCATTCGGAAACATCTTTAGTCGTCCGTGATAGTCCAGTCATCCAGAGTCATTCGGATTCTTCCGGAACCATCCAGGCGCGATTCTCCGATTCGTGGAATCAAATCGGGAATTTCCTGATTCGTAACCAGATTCAAGATTTCAAATGCTAAGGTCATAAAAGATCCTCGATTCCATTGAGTGATCACCCATCACTAACACCCACGCACGCACGCTCTCACATACACTCCTCCGCTACGCCTATCGCTTGGGCTTGGATGATTGGTAAAACTTGGAATATTGTGATGTGATGTGCTTTCACCTTTCCAGTGCTGATTGTCAACTCGAAACGCAAGCAGAGTAAGAAAAGCTCGCGCAGTGCCAGCGACGTGCTGACCTTTACCAACCCGAACTACAACGGCATCGAGGGTCTCTGCCAGACCGGCGATTCCGGCTCGTCGCGCAACACCATCTGGAAGCGGCTGAAGTACGATCGGGCACAGGTCAGTTTTTTTTTCGGAGTTGCAGCCTGAAGTAGCCTTAAGAACCTGAGCTAATCCCTTGTCTTGACTTCCCAAACAGGAGCGTGTTTTTGAGGAGAAGTATCTGGGCGTTCAGCATCACGGTACCAGCAATGGTAGCTACCTAGCGTCGACGCCCACGTCCCAGATAACACCGGTGTCGGCTGTTTTGCCCGTCTAAAGCGCTCTAAGCTTTTTGGGGGCATGCCAGTCCTTGTGGGTGTATAGTTCCTGCTGTTCGCACGAGGCGATTCATTGACGATACCCGAACTCCGAACACATCTAAGGGCAGACTGGGGACGATCGGCATGGACAAAGGGGTTGTTTTTACTCTCCTTCCCGCCGGCATCTCCTCCTGCAGTTCTGCTACTAGCGAGGAAGACAAACAAAAAACAAAAAAAAAAAACACATACATATATATAAGAGAACAGAGTCCTGAGAGGAAAACGGAACACGAACCTTAAACTGCTCAAGCAAGAATGTTATATACATTACAGACCGGGACACAAATTGGGAATGTTATGACTATTACAGGCAGCTAAATCACAACATCGTTAAATCGAAAAGAAAGAAACAAACAAAAAACACACACACACACACACACATTAAAGAACTTTACAGAATATTAAGATAACATTTCAATTCAATGAAATATTCCATAGCGTTTGCAACGCAGCAGCAACTCGCTGGCAGATGGTATCCCCAGGCAGTGGCCTTTTGGGGAGCCTGAGCGGAGGAAGTGTACTGGAAAAGCTGTGAGCTAAAATACATACCGGTGGTCCGGCACCAACCAGTTCCCCACAGGTTTAGGGTCATTCGTTTCCGTTTGATACTTCCGTTTGAAGCGTTGCATACACCCATACATATGCGTAAACATGCTGTGAACTATCCCGGTGGTGGCGAAAGAGATAAAAATATAGATGAAAAGAGAAAGAGAGAGATAAAGAGAGGGAGAGAGAGAGAGCACCACCGACAAAACAAACCATAAAGCAAACGATTCCATTACACGTTTGTCAGACAACACATCTTTGCCCACATCGGGCCATCTTTTCCACCTACGCTCGGTTCACTGTATCCATTCGAAGAAGAAAAAGAAGAAGAAGAAGAAGATGTTGATGATGTTTAGGAGCAATGCACAAAACAATGCTGACAGAGATTACTGAACTCCTAAAAGAAGATCTTTTGCTCCAGCAAGAAGCTGTCGTAAAGAAGCTTAATATCTTCGTGCGTGTGTGCGTGCGTGGCTGTGTAAATACACCCACCCATGCACATACACACACGCACAATCAACGCAAACACGCAAAGACATTCCTGGCAGCAATTACCGCCTGGTTGGAAGTTGGGGATGAAGGGGTCCTACGCGAACCCGTTTTAGAAGCTAAATTTGTATATTTGTAGGTGATCTGTACACGTGTACTATGTGTTTTCAATTCATTCTGCATGAATTTGTATCTAAGGAAGATAGAAGGAGGAGGACGACGAAGAAGGAGAAAAATACAAAATACCATACCACGAAATGAAGAGAAAGAGGAAGAAAAAAGCAACAAAGCATACAAATAAAGCAAACAAACAAGGGCAACGAGATTGCAGCGGTTGAAGGCGAGGGCGAACTTGATACGACTATATAGGAGGCTGTGTTGTGTACCAATCTGGCGTGTGGGTGCGCGTGTGTGTGAGTGTGTGAGTGACGGTTCTAGTGGCGAACGTTACTAAGCAAGCGCTTGCACGCTGCTTGCTAGACGACAGCGTACGTCAGACCGTGTGTTGGATCTGTACAGTGTGGAGGACCGCATCGCCTGTTGTCCCCGTGCGTCGGTGGCTCCGGACCGCGGGACCAACGCAAGAGGTGGTGTGTTAACATCCAACGTCTTTACATTCGGTTGTTAATTTACTGGATGTGTCTATAATCGTACACACTCCCACACACTCACACACAGACACACCCCCGCGGCAGCTCAAAACTCATAACTCGAGTGGCAAACGCATGTTGTGCTCCGAGGTGTACTACGTTATTAGTAGCGATACATTAGAGCGACAGCTCAGGCCGCCAGAGAAGGCTCGAGCCTGAGCAAACAAAACAGACAAACGAACAAAAATGGAGGGGCCGACACTCAGACAGCCTCAGCCGAAGTTTGGCCATCGGATGCGGTCGCTCCGGTCGCTCGCAGGACGGCGTCACTGGCGTTCTTCGTTTAGTTTCACTCAAAAGTACACTTGTTTCGAATCTACCAAGCGCTGCTCTGTTTCGCATGTTGAGACTATTGACTGATTATATCGCTGTATGTATCTAGTTTAACCGGACGACGATGTTGGGAGGGGCGGGCGGTAGTGGTCGTATGCTGTGCAAGGGATGGTTAGAAGCAAACCAACGCCACCCCGTGAGACGCGGTCG
Organism: Anopheles melas; assembly: GCA_000473525.2. Lineage (NCBI taxonomy): Eukaryota > Metazoa > Arthropoda > Insecta > Diptera > Culicidae > Anopheles > Anopheles melas. The sequence continues at coordinate 4,715 of KI921790.1, forward strand.
GAACGATTAGTAAAAGGGGACGAACGAAGCTTTACGAATTCTTGGTGGTCTTTGTGGTGATCGGGTCCTTGGTGCACCGACCTTGGACGATTGGCTGGAGCTGGGCACATCGAGTTTAAACTTTTTGTTGTTTTGTCGGGATTTAGGGATACCGAAGGGATACAACACCCAAAACACTGCTCATACCTCCCCTCCCCTCTGTTGGCGACCGAACGTTTTGCCGCGTGGTTTGGTGTGCCCGTTGGTGGGGTCCTACACGACAGGGGAAGGAGAGATTGAAACAAAACCAAACAAACAAAAAAGAAATTAAGAAAAGCCAAGCAAATACGAAACGAACTTACTTGTAAATACTGTGTACTACAAGGGCAAACACAAACACAAATGCACATATTACACTTTACACATACAAACAAAGCAACATGGTGAGATTGTCATCGGAGTAGTGTGTTGACGTGCAGCAATCAGCACAGCCGCTTGACAGTGCAACAAATGTGCCAAAACATCGAATCGGATCGGTTCCAATCAACACGTAAGACACACGCACTTGGGGACAGCTGCGCGAAACCTGCATGCCCAGTCTAGCTCCAATTTTCTGTGGGCACACTCAGCGGTAGCTTCCTCGCATGCCTGCAGCCGGCTGGGTAGAAGTGGACAACATGTGTCGGTGGTCCGTTTGCACTGCTTACGGCGCCGGAGGCTCAAGAAGGTTGTTGCACACAACCTGGAGCGCTTTGAGCAGATGCATCACGGGTACCAACCGGCGTGTACTGTGCCCACCAGTGCGCTGCGTTTGCTGCGTGCTACAGCCGAGTGTCTCCTTACGCCCGCGAGTTTCCGAGCCGTCTCCGAAGGCGTGTGGAATGCGCTAAAGAATGCGAAAGAGAAGCAAAAACAACCCATAGACAGTTTGAAGACTGTGTGAGGAGAACGATTCAACATCACTTTCCCAAATATTCTAAAAAAAAAACAATGCATAATGATTGCACGACTGTTTTGCCGCTCACGTTAACACATCGTAAGCGATACTCACCCAGGACAGCTCAACCGGTCCGCTTGCTAACTGTCTACACAACAAAAAAAAACGGAAACGGCACAGAAAACAGGCAAACGTACACAATACAATCTCCGTCAAAGGAGCAGACAAACGATGCATCAAAGTGTTGCATTGCGAGTAACTTTACGGTACTTGAAACACAGGGCAATACATTCTAATCGGACTCGGTGTCTATCGTTTCCATAGCAGACAAGATCCATAGATGACAAGATGGGCGGCAGAGGCCAAACCCCTAAGCAAGCCCTACGCTCCCGCAAAGCAAACCGTTGCTGCGGCAAACTTGGCAAACCAGCTTGGTGCCCTCAATCAAGGGGCTCTACATTGAGGCTCACACTACCGGGGGCCAGGTTTGACCCCACCCCGAACGGTTTACGGATGCGCTTTAGGGGCGTTTGTTGATTGTTGCAAAACAGACAACTCATTTGCCTCATCGTTCATACGCTCTGTTCGAACGTGTTACTTTTCTCTTGCCGCAAGACCTGAACTGGAACAACAGCAGTTCTTACTTGGTACTTAGCGTGGCTAAACGTCAAGTTTAAGATAAAAAAAAAATAACGTAAACACAACAACAACAAAAAAATACAAAACCACAAGAAGAGACGGGCTGTTTGCGATGTTAAATTGCAGGTTTTTGAATCCGCGAAACGCATCATCAGAATGCGCGTTTTAGTGCAGCCGTACCGTGGGAGGTGCGGAATTTTTTTTTTGTTTGTTTGTTTGTTTGTGCTGAGAGTAGAGAGGAAGCACCACAGCAACACAAATGCATGTTTTTTGGGGAAATTTACGATAGGGTTGGTAAGCGACGGTGACGCTCTGCTGCATACAGGGCAACGGTAGAAGTGCGCTCGGAGCAATCACGCTCAATGGCTCTAGAGGGATTCGCCGCTTCGTCACTTCGACTGTTGCCCGCTGCATGTGCATGTGGGCGAAGTACGGCTAATGCGCCGCGGGGAAGAAAAGTGTTGGAGTGTTTTATTAATTTATTTGTTTGTGTTGTTTTTTTTACGGACACAGTATATGATATCATCGGGAAGGTTACAAATCGGCCGTCCCAGTTTATACATGTAAAAACAAAATTAAAAAAAAAAAAACACAAACACACACAAACACACAAAGAAAAGCCGCAGGCTTACATAAAGGCAACGGGGGAGGGGAGGTGAAATCCATTGGAAGGGTCGCGTTGGGTGTGCGAACGAATCTCGCGGAGTGAAATTTGCGCAAGGCTCTACAAATTTTATTATCGCCGAGATATTCGCAGGAGGGGGTTTATAACCACAACAACAACAAAACACACTCACATACACTCTGAGATTTAGTATAAGCAAGAGGCTCGGGATGAGGTAGAAAGAGAGAGAGAGAGAGAGAGAGAAAAAGCGAAAGAAAGCAAAAAAGAGAGAGAAACCATAGCGTAGAGCGTTCCAAATGCTACAACAGTAAATGAATTATGATGTAAAACGGATGTGAATAATTTATTACCTACCTTATATAGTGTTATAAGGATAATACAAGTTTTGGCAGGGTTATAGACAAACAAACAAAAAAAAAACTGGCTTGTGAACTAAAACAAAATGGGGGAGACCGAGGAAAGCCGCAACGCTTCGTTCGGATCTCTTGTTTGATGCTCATTTTAAACATTATTTGTAGGGTATATCTTAGAAGGTCCAGTTAAAGTGGACAGTAAGGATCATCTACGCAATGCATTTAACGAAAGGAAGAATAAAAAAAGACAACAGTACGTATGATTTTTGCTAACACACAGTGTGAACACAACACAACAAAACACTGGCAACAGTCGGTGCAAAGCAAACAGAACAAACCTACACAAACACACATACACACATAGGAGAGATTTCGCGATGTGAAACGAAGGAAAAAGTGTTCCAACCGTAACTCCGTTCGAATGCGGTTTGAAAAGGCAAAACTAAACACCCACACACACACACACATCCAAATTCACACACAAACACACTAACAACAAACACAGATTCACATTTACAAGCGAGTGAAACAGAGAGAATCGAAGAATGAAATAATGGTTGAATGGAGGGCGGTACCGCGCATCTAACGTAAGATTGATTGTGAATGAGGAAGTATAAAACATTTGATAACCTCGAAGAGGGCATAGCAAGAGCGTAGCAAACAAAACGAGCAGCAACAAATAAAAAAAAAAGGTAACGAAGACGAGTCAAACGAAACACAAACACACACATGAAGGTCAGTGAGTCTAACTCGCAAATGATTCAGATGATATTTATATTTTTAAAAAGAAAAACCAAACAAAAAAGTGAATAGTCCTGCATTTACTAGGAACAAAAGAAGAAAAAAAAGTCGTTTAAACTAGAAAAAAAAGAACAGCATGCGGAATGTGAAAATGCAGTTGGCGTGGACAGAGTGGAATGGGTTGAACAGATTGGTAGAGCGAGAAAGCGAGGGAAACGGCGAAAAGAATTGAGCGGACACGGGCAAATAAAAGGGGTGGAAAAAAGGTAAGCGGTGGAAGAAAACAGTTCTCAAATCAATGTATATTAGAAATTTAACAAGACAAACCAAAACCGGAAAACAAATCACAAAGATAACAACACCATACACAACACAGACAGACACACGTACACATGAATACAAACAGACAAGTGCAAGCAAATCGAAGCAACAACAACAACAACAACAACAAAACAAGATGAGAAAATATGTTAAGGTATTCTGACACACCAATCAGCTCAACTAAAAGCAACTGGATGACAGGGGAAAACAAAGGGAAACGAACCTGCCATCACACACACGGAAGCAAAACTGCTACCAAAATAAGGTACGTGAATGGAATGAGCCAGCAAACGAGTGACGAAACACAAGCAAGCAAAAACAAGCAAACAAACAATAAACTAGATGAATGTGAAATGGGAAATTGGACGAACAGAAACACAAGCGATGAGAAATGAAACAAAAGAATGCGAGGGATATTGAAGCGATGTACGCTGCAGTAGCAGCAGGCCGGCATGGCGATGGCCGAGCATTTGACAGTGACACACAACAACAAAACCCCCCCCAATTAACACAGAACACAGCTGGTAGCTAGCGGCCGTGACGTAACCCTATCTACAACCGTTAGTTTTAAAAGGGCTGTTAAGTTCCATATCCTTGTTGGGCGTAACGCGGTGTTTGCGACTAATTTAATTGAGCAAAACAAAATGGTATTCACTTCCACGTGGTGGTCTGGTTCTGGTTGTGAGGCGCAAGGCAGATACCGTTCATATACGGCGACTGCAGCGAAATGCATGGATTTGGACTAATTTTGATAACATTCTTCACTACGAAAATCAGCTGAGTGAAGCGTGCACGTGTTAGTAGAATTGATGCAACTTGAATGCTTGCTTGATAAGCCAGTTTAGTGTTTTACAGGGAGGTATTTTTGCTTTTCACAAGCACAACGGTCAGGCCTTAGTACTCGGCGAGTACATTTAGTATTGTTCTGTTGTATTTTTTTTTTAACGAAAAAATAATATTGTTCTTCAATGCTCATGTTATCCATTATGTTAACTGATTTCTTGACAGTAACAACCTCACACATTCATATCCGTAAACACACAAACACACAACCAAACACACACGCACACACAAACGCGAACATCGAAAACAAAAAATGAAAACACGGATCTAAATAGTTACGTAAGCATTCCGACACATACTAACTAATGCTGAATATTTCGATCACCACAATTACCTAGCGAATTGTGCAGTGTGGTGCAGGGAAGCCGCCATTTCCTACCACTGGAGAAATCCTAGGCCAGCTGACACACTCACGAATACACTCAACCATACACACACACACACACACACACACACACACACATACTCACAGACACACATCCCAGACACGTTGAAGCCATTGGAAGGTGGACTCGGCTCGGCTTGTCGAGGAGCGCATGTCACGGACGTGGCTCACGCACCGGGACCGGATGACAAACCGGTCGCCGTGCGCGATGCCGCGCCACGAAGCGAGAGCAGTGATACGGTAGGGCAGGGAGGAAACGAAGGAGGGAAAAGTTGCGGTGGCGGATGAACAAACCACTAAAGAAAACTGAATAACATTGTAATGATAAAGAGAAAGAAAAATTAAATATTAATAAATGTATTTTAAATGTTAAAAAAAAAATCTTTCTGGTGTCCGCGCTGTGCTTCTTTGGATTGTTTCGTTTTAGTGTCGCAAGACTATATGGTGCGCTTTTGTTCATTCAACGTTCTTTTAAGTTGAAGCTGTACGATGGAGACGCCTAGTGTTTTGAACGGCGCAATAGTGTTGCATACAAATGTCTGCTAATTTGAGGAGCACCAATGGTTAACACTGGTTGGATTACACAAAAAAAAGTGCATGTGGTACCCCTCTAAAGCTGACTAAACCCGGAATATTTATAATATTTTAATCATCACAGTCATCCTCATCACACAGGCTGATAGGAGCAACATGAGATTTATAACTCAGTATTTTTTTTAGTATTCATTTTGCACTTTCATTAATTATCGTTTTAGTGTGAAAAGGAAGTGATTTAGCTTGTTGGGGGACAAACATTTTCGACTGAATTCACGTGCCCTCCTTATTTGTGATGGAGACGCCTGGTTCTAATCATAGTTACACATGCTTATTATTAATAATATTATTTTTCTTA
>AXCO02009947.1:0-11643 GCA_000473525.2 Anopheles melas
TAGAAAAGAAAGCTATTTAATTTAACCTTTACCCAGTCATCGCGGGCCGCATTAAAGGCTCTTGAGGACCGCATGCGGCCCGCGGGCCGTTGTTTGGAGACCCATGCATCAGAACTTCCTCATTAGCTCCTGATCCGGATGATCGTAAAATTCTTTTTTTTACCTTTATGTGGAAAAAGGTGGTTTGTATACATGCCATATTTATCATACTCAATGGATACGAAGCGTTCTACGAAATCCCATAGGCGATGAAACTGGCTATGCGAATAAAAAATGGAAAGAAATTGCAAATTACCCGATTTTTTTTTGCATTTATATACTTGACTCAGGACAATGATATGGAATTTAAGAATTGGTGCCATGGACATTGCGAAAAAAAATCGTTAAATTAAGTTCCTTATTGATTACCTCGTAGCAGGTAGTTTCACGAGTTTAATGGCTTAAATAGTATTAAATAGTGTATTTCACGCTGGTACGATGGGATTAAATGCATTTTTTGCACACATTGTAGAAATGGATAAATTAATTATATTTTTTCTATCTGTTTTGTTGATCACCTATTTTGGAGGCCTTTGAGTTTTGAATAATATTTTTTATAATAAATTAATTTTATTTAAAACTAGACATACAAGTTCTCTTCATTCAAATAAAACTCACTATATTAGCACACCGTGTACGCGAGATGAACTTTTGTCTTTTTTCCCTTTTCTCTCTCTCTCTGTCTCTTTCTTCTCTCTCTCTATCCCTTTCTCTGAAACATCCGAAAGTGTTTGTTTCGGTGCCGTCGTGTCTTTGTCTATGTCTCCGACGTTCCCAATTTTTCGAGCATGGGGTCAAGATAGGGGCTGCCCCAAACCCCATCGCGACCGTTGTCATCACCAAGGGAATGGAACGGCGCACGCGATCAACGCCAAAATTGAAACTGATCGCCGTCATCCATCGAGCTGCTGCCGAACCGTTCGGACATTGGGCCGCTCGCGATCGGTGTCCGCGCGCGCGTGTGTAGATAGTGTGAATCGGTAAGCCCCTCAAACGCAACGGCTAATTGTGTGGATGTGAATTAGCGCCCTATTTTCTCCCTTTCTCGCTCGCAAAAACAGGCGTATGACTGCTCCGTTCCGTGCCCAAGCAAACGCAGCGCAATGTCGAAGGTGAGACGGCGTGACGTACTGTTGATAGCGATTTTAGTGCTCCAGTTGCTGCTGGCGTTAGATGCGCGCCGACACGGCGACGGATCAGTGCGCTCGATCGTGCGAGCCGCTCAGCTGGCAGCGAAAGTGAAACGAGAAAGTGGCAACGATCGGATCGAACCGCAGAGCGGCGATGACGATGAGGATGATGACAAGGCCGACGAGATTATCTACGACCAGCGGCAGGGCGCTGGGGAAACCAACATACGGCTTAGCATTAAGAACTTTCAGCTTCAGCTGCCGAAATCAGAGCTGAAGCGTTTGCAAAGCTCCGACATGGTACGATTGATCCAGAACTCGGTGCTACGTTTGTTTGGCATTGGGGTGGGAAGTGATCCCGAACCGGAAACAACCTCGCGTAATCCCCCGGTCGCCGAGCAGCCAGCCTCTACCGAGCGGCAACCGATCGAGAACTTTGCCCAATCGCTACCGGAACTGGTTACCTCGATGTTGCAGGTGAACGGGACCAACGTGCCGGCCAAGTTCTTCCTCGAGATCAGCGACTTTCTGATGAACACGAATGACAATGACGCGGTGGATGATATGCGTGTGGAGACGAACCACAACCAGCAGCAGCAACTGGAGCAGCAGCAGCTGGAGCAACAGTTGCATCGGTTTCAGCAGCAGCAGCAGCAACAGCACGAGTTACCCCCCGAGCAGCCACCGGATGGGTCACACTTTGGCACGGAAGAGATCACGATCGAGCGGTTAGAAAATACGACCAATGTGAGGAACCAAACCATCACCATTAGCAAGAAGCGGCATCAGCTGGGACCGCTGCCGACCGATGGCAGTGCGCTGGAAACGGTCAGCAAGGAGAACCATCACACGTTCAACACGACCCGGAACGCTACCGAATCGTCGGACCGGTTCGTTCAGACGAAACCGATACGGCTGGAAACGGTGCGACGTGTGGTGGTTGCTACGAACGAGCCGCTTCAAACGCTACGGGAAAAGGTCATCTGGAAGGTGGAGCAGCAGCAGCAGCAGCAGCCATCGGTGGTGGCTGGAGATGGGACGGCTGCTGGTGGACACTAACGGGACGGGGGTCCGCGATGGGTGGTGTGTGATGAGTGAAAGCTATCATCTGATATTTCACACATAGAGTTAGTGTGTGCTCGGAATGCATATGTGTGACAGGTTATTCTGTTTCTTCTTCGTCCGGGTCTATTTTAGGTTTTGGTGAGTGTAAATTTTGTGTCACTGTACAGGACCGTCTCTTTGTGTAATGGAGAGAATCGAACTACGTCCGGCCCTAGCAGGAGCAAGATCGTCTACCATTCGGCTGTCTCGAAGTGACAATCATAGAAGCAACTTAAGACAGTATGATAGGATCGATCGTGGTGATGCACAAGCTTAAAAATTGATTAAATTTAATTGAAGTTGGTGAAATCGAAGAAATGAATATTTTAATTTGGATCACTCATAAGCCATACACAAAAGCACAATAAAATCGAACAGATTTCAACGTTAAAAAAGCTATTCTTCTTATTTATATTAAAACTCGTGATCCTAGATAACCTTCGTAAACTAAGCTTCAGTATTGGCAAATTTCAAAATATGGACAGGAATGGATAGCTTTAATAAGGAGTTGGGAAGGTGATGCTTAGGAGGGATGTATTTAATTTTATTAAAAAAATGAAAATTGAAGTTTTTTGTTTCTAAATCCCGTTAAGTTTTTCATTTCATAAAGATCGAATCTCTAAGTATGAATATTTCGGGATGTATCAATATATAAATATTCATGGATTTTGAACACATGTATAAAGATACTTTAAACTCCGTAAAACAAGGATTACAAAAAAGGACGCAAACAAAGATTCAAATGTTATAATTTTACAGGATTTTAAGGTGAAATTTTAATTGATCTTACCTCATTCCGCATAGTAGAAGGGATCAAAATCGTTACAGTTGTGCATTTGTGTAGATGTGTATTACGTTGCAAGTTAAAATTCCCATTGATCCGAACAACTCTATTGATATGGTTCTGGTTACGATGATTCGGATGTAATCGATCGTTCCTACCATGCTCAAAAGTTTGGAACCTTGAAGAGATTGTTGCATTTGAGGAATCGAACGAATTTACTAGATTCACGCCGGAACACACATCACTAATAAGTCAACGAGGTAATTTTGAATAAATAATATAAAAATGAACTTCTTCCAACACGACGTTTCTTCTTCCACGGACACGACGTTTATTACAAATCATCGTTTCACACGATCAGTATAATCGCTTTGGCCGACGCTCGATAGCATCTTTTACATTTCATTTACTCCTTTTTTACCTGTTTAAGTACAGTACTTACACATACATTAGGATTCTGAACCTTTGATCTTTGATACTTATATCCTTCCGTTTCCACTTCCTTTTTCTGAGACTAGCGCAACCTCATCCCGCCACCCATGGCTGGTAGGCAACCTGTGTTGTCTTCCCTTACCTGTTTTGTCTTAACTACTAGGACACGGGCCTTACACGACTACACGACTATTTACAACGCCCTACGACGGTGTCCCCTTCGGGATAGTGGACGGGATAGTACGGCATGGGGGAAACATACGAAAACACGCGGCTAGAACGGTGGCGCTAAATAAACTTACACACTTACACAACAACACGCAGTAATAATCGAGAAATCGAAACAATAAGAACTAGAACAAATACAAAGGCTCGGCTCCAATCCCGGCTCGATCGGTTCCCTCCCAACACCGCCGAACGCGCTACACAACTACACGCCGCATCCATAAAAACGATAAACAAACAGCCATTTTGTGAATACAATAACAATCCTTCCCGACTTCCTTTCGCCGCACCGGCATTTTAGCTCCTACTCCTTCTGCATCGGATCGTAGGCCGGCGTTACGGTGAACTTTTTCGAGCTTCGCTTAAATCCCGGCAGCCCGTAGCTTCGCGTGTTTTTGCCACCATGATGCGCACCGTGGCTCGGTTCACCCTTCGCACCGGAAGTGCCGGCCGCAACGTCCTCGAGGATTTTGGACAGTGGAGCTGAGGCACCGCGCAGCGACTCCGAGAAGCGGCTGTGGCGGGAGATTCCACCGTGGATGTTGATCGGGTTGGACGGGTTCATGCGCCGATGTTGCGTCGGTGAGGAGGACTGTCGAAGGGGAAAGGAAAATTGAATAAGTATGGCGTTTGAAATGGCCCCAAATATTGAAGAAAAATCTACTTACCAGCCGCTCGAAGCTCATGAAATGTGGCGCGGCATGGTGCGACGAGTAGTGGAACTGGTTCTCGGTAGTGTTGGCCGACAGGCTCAGGTACAGCGCCTCGAGCTCCTGCATCGTCGGCCGGCGGTCTCGCTGGTGGTAGTTGTGTCTCGGCGACCAGGTGTTCTGGTTGGCCTTCGAGGCGGAGTTGAGCAGATAGTCCCCGCGTAGCCCACTGACCGTATCGTTGTTGTGATGAAGGGACGCCAGCTCCTGCATCAGATTCTTGCTCATCGATTGGCCGTCCTGCGTGTGCAGGGTGCGGTTGTAGTCGCGCGCAATCTTAATGTCGTGCTTCCAGAACTGCTTCTGGTCCTTTGGTACCACTGGCGCTACCTCCTTGATCTATTATAGGTGAGAAGAATGAAAGGAAACAAAGCTCAGCGATTGAATGGCACCTTCTTAAGGATGGTTTTGGATACTTACAATTAAGAACACAACACCGGCAAGGTAAATGCAGAATATGTTAAGCAACGTCAACGACATGCTCATACAGCCCAGAGTAAACAGCTCGATGCCCTGATTTTCCGAGTAGATTTGCGTCTTGATGAGCGTGCCGTAGCGAGACTCCTCCGAGCCGAACAGGAAGTACAGACACGATAAAGCCCACAGAACACCCTACAAACGAAGATAAACAAGATCGTAGACACATTTTAATATCTCTTCCAAACAACTTTGCATGTGCGGTGTGTCTTACCGCATTTACGGCCGGTGGAAGCAGCGAAGCCGAGATGGCCACACCGACAAGCGAACCGATGTTTTCGCCCAAAATGGCAATGGCTACCGCGGCCCCGGACGGTAGCGCAATCGCAATACCGACCAGCAGCGAGTGCGTTTCACACCGGGCCAACATTTCGTGCGTAATGCCCTCTCCGACACTGTACCGATCGTCTATGCTGCACACGATCAGGCCGAAAATGAAGCCCACCGTAACAGTGAGCATAATGCCGATGATTTCATTCTTCAGCCCAATCAGCTGTAGCGTGCGCTCTTTGACAACGGTGCCGAAGATAACGGCTATAATGGGACCCTGTGACATTGGGAAGTGTGATGAAGATTTGTTTGAAAAGATCACGTGATCGATAGATAGTAGCGCCATCTATGCGACGAACGACGAAACGCCATCTGTACGCGAGCAGTCGAACACTTACCATTAGGGGCGAAATCAACATACTGGCGATGAGGAAGACTGAACTGTCCTCCACAAGGCCGAACGCTGCCAAAATACTGTTTGAAATGGAAGAAGAGGGAGAGAAGAAAGCTTTTAGCATTTCCAATTCCGACTAATACGGTAACAATTCACACCCTACCTGGCCACTGCAAGCATGGAGACGAAATCGAACGACACCTGGGCGTCGTGCTTTACCTCCTCCACGATCTGGGCCACGTTTAGCCGCGCCCGTACCGTCGACAGGAAGGTGTTCCACGCGCTTCCGTCGTTGTTTTTGTTCATCTCACCAGCCTTGGCACCGCTAATTGGAGTTGGTGACGTGAAATCAATCAGTACGCGTTCGTTATCGTTCGATCGATGTTTTCGCTTTAGCCTCTTCATACTCACTCTTCACCCGGCTCTTCCGTAACTTCCGGCGGCTGACTGTACAGCGTGCATGACGTGATCGAGATGGTCGAGTTGAAGCGCTGACCAACGCCCCACGAGCTTAGCATGTAGATGACGTCGTCGCAAATCGGGCCCGATTCGATCGAAAACATGATCTGCGAAAGGAAAGTAATGCATCAATCAATTTCTGGTTTTCACAGGGACTTCCTTCCCCTTTATCCGCTCTCACATGAAATCCATTGCCCTTGTCCGTCTCGATCCAGGCCGCCGTGTGGATGCGCTTCTCCTGGATGATCGTCTTCAGCACCTCCTCCATCGACGAGTCGCCGGTCAGCGTAAGCTTCTCGGCCGCCTCCTCGCGGGCCGTCTTCTCTTTCCGGGCCGAGCCGATCAGATCCTTAAAGCCATCCCACGATTTGCGCAGCGCCGAGGTACGATCGAACGGTTCCGCCAGAAAGTTGGACTTCTTGTCCTTTCCCTTATCGCCGCCGTCCGCATCCTTCTCGTCGGCCTCCTTCGAATTGGCCGCTTGTGTTGCGATCTCTTCCCCATCCTGATCGATTAACTTGATCGTCGGTGGACCAACGGGGTCCTCCTTCTTGCCATCATCGTCCGATGCTTTGATTACATTGCTCGATTTCGGTATCTGGAGAGGGTTTTAGGCGAAAGAAAAAACACCCAGTTAGACTAAACAAAAGATAAGCGAGTTGGAAGAGTTGTTACGGCGTTGCAAAAATAGAATCAAAATATGTACGTGTGTAAATGATTTCAATTTCCATTCCATTCCAGCAGTGCGAGAATAACATCAGCAACGGGAAAACCCAAACATTCTACCACCACTCATTCCACTTGGCTCGTAGTAAAATATGCTCACGTTTGCAAAACAACCACAATAACGATCGTCACGGGTCTGCTGCTCCCATCGTCGGGCCAACGGCCGTACGGCGGGAGAGACATCCGCTTATGTGGACTAACTTTTTCGTAAAGTTATTTTTAAACGCTCTGGTGATGGTTGTGATCACTTTGGAGAGTGTTTTAGAAAAGAAAGTAACACGTGATGACGCTACCGACCCGGCATTCAGGGATGCCGCTGCTGCGACGATGTGTTTTCTTTAAATAGTGTGTCAATAGGAGCTTCTAATCATTCACTCTAGATGATCGACTACACGTTTGCCAGTGTTTCAAGTGCAAATTGGTTTTGTGTGTCGTTTGGATTACATCCAACTCTGTCGGTGAAGCTTGTTGATTAAAACAGAAATGTTGTCAAACAGAAATCGTAGTTGGATTGATTGTTTATGATTCAAACACACGCCAGAAACAGTGGCAGAAAGTGGGGATGTAAATTTCCGCCTAACATTTGAGGAAGTAGGTAGGTACACTCCATTTCCCAGCTGCTTATCAAAGAACTTATCTGTGGACCTTTTTTTTTTGTTTATTTCATCTAGACTGGGTCGTGTGGTTGTGGGACAAGTGACACGAACAGAGAACGGCCAGAAGGCCTCTAATCGTTAAGCAAACATTTACCACTCATGCCTTGGACAATGTTGTCGGCAACGTTCTGTACGTCGTTGCACGGCGGATGATTTGTCTGTGTTGGAAATGTGCTAATATCTGAATCATAAATGCTGTTTGGTTTCCGGCATTATTACCATTATTACCTTTCCTTTTACACTTCTAACCATGTACTTCAAAGTGAAGTTTAAATAATCTGTCATTTAAGAAAGTCAATGAATTTAAAAATCGATAAACAAGTGGCTGCTTCAAAACAGAAAAATTATCATACAGTAAGGCCACATTCTGTTTATATTGCTTCCTGTCTAGCGTTACGTTCGGAAGTCGGCCCACCGCAATTGCAGCAACCATTAATTCCACTTGTGTTTTGTTTCCTATCCACTGTAGTGCAATGCATTTCAGCTGTTCAAATAGACGCTCTCTCCCTGTCTTTAGGTCACCGGGGAACGAAAATATTGGACACGTCCGGACCAACCAACCGTCACCAGCTTTCGGTCGATATTTTTGGTGCCGCTCTGAAGGCAAGACGGCAAGCGGAAACGAAACGGAACGGAAAGTTGTGGGATCTTGACAGCACTTGGCAATCAGTAGGAAAGCTTTACCTTGGCCGAGTCATACTAAACCGACACTTTCGTCACTAGTTGTCGGCTTTTCTTTTGGAAAAACACGCTCTTATCACCTATCGTCGATCACGGGGATGGGAGTGTATAAAGCGTTCGTTTGTTTCGCTCGTTTTGCTTTGGACTTTTACCCCGGAGCTGTTTTTTTTTATGAAAGTGCACCGGCTGCGTGGTAATCGTACCAGGATGGATGTGTCATCGAATTGCAAACAGTTTTTCAATGGTAGCATCGATAAGAAGTGGAAGATTGTTGAAATGTGTTACATAGTTTAGTTGATCCCATAGTTCCCTTGAACAATAAGTACCCTTGAATGTTCTATAAGTACATTAGTACTGTTAATTCACGAGCTGTCGTCAAAGCTGCTTTGACAACAAATACAAGTAAAGTTATACATGTACAAAATATGACAAATGCTATACTAAGGATTCTTTTGTAAAAAAGTAATAAATTGTAAATATGATCTAAATTTAAACAAAAAAAAACCCGGTTTAAAACTTTGTAATGCTACTAAAAAATACCATCATTTTTTTGACAAAAAAACTTCTTTAATAATGTTTCTTGTTTTCATACAAAAAATTAAAATAAATAATCAAAATTAAGAGGATTTATGTTTTATATTATAGCAAAAACGAAAGAACATAATTTTTAACCCATTTTCTATTCGTTTGAAAGGGCCAATAAGGTCTATTAAACTGACTAAGTAATTAAAATAAATGGCATTTCTGTATTGTAATGTCAAATATATGATATTATTTTGATAAAAAATCATTAACAGATCCATTTATTTTTTTATAAATCCTTTACAAAATCTAGAGGATGGTGATTAGAACACAAGTGTCAAACCAATTACATAATCTTGTTACGAAAATTATAGATTAGAATTGAATAAGAATTCTTCGGCATGTATCTACCCAAACCATATATTCTTGAAATATTAGGCTCTTCGAATATTAAGAGTGATGACTGCCAAACACTCTCTATACTCTAAAATTACAAAACCGATCCTAGGAGAATAGCTATCAAGCAAGACTTCAAACATTTGCTGAGGATCAATCAAATACTGGCTCGCTTAAGAAAATTCTACAACCCCAATTATAATATGAAGTTATTCCAATAGAACGATCGAATAAAATCGGCCAATATTTGTTGGAGCACGCGCTAATCTGCGCAAAAATTTGCGCCATTTTTGCCACACACTACACAAAGGGGACGCCATCATTTCAATCTTATTGTACAGTTTCAATGCTTTTAAATGTATGTGTTTCATCTCCCTATACACACATACAAACCGGGGCCCTTTACCGGATCGATCATGATCATGCCGGGTGTGCTTGCCCGTGGAAAAGGCGCGCACCCCGTCTAATGTCATGGGCATTGATAACGCACCGCCGGACAATCGCCACCCGCCGTATCATGCCGATGGGCTCCCGCGATGCAAATTGCTGATAGGTGTAGCAGATAATGCAGGCGAACATTTGGATCGATTCTTCTGAAGCGATGATTCACGGCGAACATAGTTACCATGAAGCTTAGTTCTCCCCCCACCCAGCACCCAAGAGTCACTCACCTGTGCCACTCTTTGCTTACCTTCGAGGTCACTTTTTTGGGCTGCGGCGTGACGAACGGTTCCATCTCGTCCGACTTGCCGGACGGCCGTTCGCCATCCTTTTCATCTTCCGTGGTGACGGTGGCCGTTTTAGCCAGCAGCTCCTGCTCCTTGCGCCGCAGCTCCCGCTCGTACCGGGCGGAAGGAATGTGCACCACAAACAGTATGCCGGCCATTTTGTATGTGTGTGTGTGTGTGTTTTGTGTGGTTTAATCGTTACATTCACTCACTTGGAGAACCGCTTCTAATAAATACACTTTTCAGCTGATGTGCGATAAACGTGAGTTTCTGTTTAGTGGCAACTCAGCGTGTGTTGGAACTACTTTTTTTGGGAGAAGGTATCAAATTGGACAGCTTGCAGCTTACAGCACACACAATATGGAGGCTTCCTTCCTTCCGGTCACTGACACCGGTCAGTCCTTGAAGCTTCCTGAAGATGAACACTTAAACACACACACACATAGACACACACACGCGCGCGCGGACACAGCTTTACACAGATAAGGACGAAGAACACCAGTACACCGTGGACCGATCTGGATGGGGATGCAGCCTGTACAGAAAGGAAAGATTGAAGATACACAAACGCGGTTTTAGCTACTCTCTGCGGGCGATGATTGCTTTACTGTCTTCAACACGGGCACAAGCCGATACACAGGGCGTCGTTTCGGACAGCGCTTTGCTGCTGCTGCTGCTCCCCCCTGCCTGCTGACGATGTAAATATAGCTCGCTGACATGACCGTACAACCTTACCACACATGCGGCACGAAAATGGCCTCAAATCGAAACCACGGCTTGGGTCGCGCGTGCAAGTATGTTTGCTCCAAATATCAGCCCGCACAACCTTCCCGCACCCCGTTTGCTACTTACCAGCCGTTCCAGCGATTATCGTTCCCTGCTGCGGCAAGCGGTACCGGCTGATTACGGCAAGGCGTTCTGTTCCTTCCGCCCCGAACTTTCGACTGAATCCGATGCCGTACCGTACGCAACTGGCTGTCTCTCACACGACTGCCCACCACACGAGCACACATGGCTGCCCGGCCCGCGATGGCGGTACAACACATGCCGTGTAAGGTGATCGTACCGCATCGCCATGGTAACGAGTGCGGCGATTGCCTCTACACACACACACATCACTGTAGTGGGGATGCGCCTAACTGATGTATTATTGATTTTGTTGCGAAGCTAGAGGTGTGTTTTACAGTGTACCATCAATCGGGACTGCTGTGTGTTTGCTTTCGGCCTCGTGGGATTTTTCCATCACGCCTGTATGTTTGAGACATGTTTTTGGGTTGTTAAACGAGTGTTAAATAATAATGGCTGATGGGATTGTATTTGTTTCCTCTTTGTTAAATCCAAATAATTGTGCTAAATAGCGATAAAACTCGGCAGGAGTTAGCACATTTGATAAGTATTTAGAGCCCAGAAATGTATTTTATTTATACAACATTCATAGCACTGTGTTAGAGCTTCTACAGCGTTAATAGCTAATTAAACATACAAAATCCTTCTAACAAAATTTCACAACAATCGCTTCATTCCTTCTCAATACTCGCTTACTAAAGCACTCCAAAATCAATATGCAAGATGCAACACGTGCTACGACCATAGCGACATCTGTGTGTCAATCTGCGTACTGAACACGAACGACCGTTAATCGTACCTAGTGATGAGTCAAGTAGCACTGTGCCACCACGCACACACAGCACAGTAAAATTGCACATTTTATAAAATTGTGGTGCCACACTTCGAACTGTTTCTGTGCTCCGCACAGTTATTGTGTGCGCACAATTATACCGCGCTCTGTCACCAATCGAACAAGACACCACATTTGTTTGGAATTTGATCGGTTCCAGACGATGTTTGTCTTGTTTGTTCGAAATGTCTGACAGGAAATCCTCACGTTTGTGCGACTCTGATTTGCAGGT
>AXCO02009948.1:0-11653 GCA_000473525.2 Anopheles melas
GGCGCTCGGTCCAATAAACGTCAGACGTGACAGCTCGCTAAGGGCATGAAAATTGTTTAGCGTCCTTTTTGGCGGAGAGAAATTTTCCACACATTGCCGTAAAATTCATCATAATTTACAGAACAGCTACTGTATTTTAGTGCAAAACTAGTGTAGTGTGCGAGCAGTGAAAATGGACATCCGACCGAATCACACCATCTACATCAACAACCTGAACGAGAAGATCAACAAGGAGGAGTTGAAAAAGTCGCTCTACGCCATCTTCTCCCAGTTCGGCCAGATACTCGACATTGTCGCGTACAAGACGCTCAAAATGCGGGGCCAGGCGTTTATCATCTTCAAGGAAATCTCGAGCGCCACCAATGCGATGCGCACGATGCAAGGGTTCCCCTTCTACGACAAGCCGATGCGCATCAACTACTCTAAAACCGATAGCGACATGATAGCGAAGCTGAAGGGCACGTTCCAGGAGCGGCCGAAGCGCGTCAAGCAACCGAAACCCATCCAGACGGAGGATAAAAAGGCGAAGAAGCTGAAGAATGCGGGCGAGGTGGGTGCGACAAATAATTCGGCGACGGCCGAGCAGCCGCCCAACCAGATCCTCTTCCTGACCAACCTGCCGGAGGAAACGAACGAGATGATGCTGTCGATGTTGTTCAACCAGTTCCCGGGCTTCAAGGAGGTGCGGCTGGTGCCGAACCGGCACGACATTGCGTTCGTGGAGTTTGCGACGGAACTGCAGAGCGGGGCGGCCCGGGAAGCGCTGCAAGGGTTCAAGATTACGCCGACGCACGCGATGAAGATTTCGTTTGCGAAGAAGTAGAGGAAGGCACTGGTATCCGTCGTTACCCAAGGATATGCTGCCGCTTTTACACTAAACGGAGGTCGCGTGGAGTCATCCGGTTGTCGATGCAGCCACAGGTAAATTTTGAAGCTGTAACTTTGAACTCAATTGAACTGAAACCAATAAACCATGCATTAAGCATTGCACTTCCGCTATCATGGTATTGTCGGTTAGGTGATTGCTTAGTATTTAAAACAACAGAGCTTTCGATGGTGTTTTATTTGCTCATTTAGGTAGCTCTGGGGGGAAGGGGAATGTTGGGTTTTATATTTTATCTTCCTGTAGGTATCGGTTGAGGAGCTGTTACCGCACTTCAAACAAATGACCGCAAAGCACGTGTCGTGACGGGTGAAACAGGTTTGAGTATCCACGTACACCTTTGAGCCATGGAATCTGTTCCAGTAAGTATTTGCTAACAAAAATTTGAAGCATACTTTTAATTTCAATAAACGCACTTTATTGTCAAAACGAACTCCGTTTTGCCTTCAAACATATAGTACAACTCGCCCATGAACAATCCGAACCACAAATCGTTGCACTGGGTTTAAAACTATCCCTTCGAAGAGCCCGCCTCGCTTGCATCATTCCCCGCCTGCTTCCGATGATGCTCCTGGACCGCCAGCTGTGCCTGGCTGAGCTTGGTTTGCCCCTCGTACGCCACCTTCCGTATGTCGTCCTCGTTCTTCTTGTTAACCGTTTTCGTAATGACCTGCTTCAGCTTGTGCGCCTCCTCAAACTTGTGCTTTTTCGACTGGATTGGTGCATCTGTGCAAACGAAGAGGCAATTGTAATCAAAACGCTCGGCAATGATAAAAACTCCTGCAATCATAACACTTACTCTTTCGCTTATTGAATGCCGTTCCTTTCTTCTTGTTAGCGGCTTTCTTCGCATTTGGCGGTTGTTTCGATTTTACCTTCAATTTTCCCTGAGCCATTTTTGTCCCGTTCCCGTTGTGGTATGCAGCGCTTGAGCAAACGTAAACAAACACAAAGCATGTGGTGGCGGGGCTCGGCCGCGTTGACAGCTGTCAGTGCGCGTGCAGGAGGTGAAATACGCGAATCCGCCGTCATTACGTGAGGAGCTCGTAATGTTTTGAAGAGTTTTGGTGGGGAATTTTCTGCCGAAAAAAACACAGAAAATTCCACTAGCAAAATGATTAGGAATATTGCTTCACTGGGTGAGTGGGCCCTTTTGCGTCCCTTTTCTTTAGTGTGTTGTGTTGACAATATTTTTCTATGTATCTTATAGCTGTACGCCAAATGGTGCAAACCAGAACCCTCGCTAGTCGGATGCAGCCGGTGGGATCATCGCTTGCACTAAACACAAGCCGCACTTTTTCAACCTTTCTACGGTCTGCCGAAGCTTCATCCCTTCGCAGCACGATCGCCGGCACTCCTACCAACCCGGCCGGGCTCATCAAACCCGTCGCCGTCGTCCGGCTGCTCGATGCCGTAGCATCCTCGCCACTGCTACAAACGCAACCCAGCCGTACCGTGATCAAGTTTTCACTGCGCAAAGGCAAAAGGAAGACGGTGAAGGCGGTCATCAAGCGCTTCAAGCGGCTGGATTGGGGCGGATGGATACGAACGCTTTCCGGCCGGCATAAGAAAATGTGGCGCAAGAAAGCGAACCGCAAGCGCCGGCTGCGGCAGCACGTGCTGGTGAATGCGACACAATCGACGCTGTTGGACAAGATGGTGACCAAGTACTGGAAGCGTCCCCGGTACTACATCGACGATCCGTACACACCGTACCACACGCGGGAGGAGTTTGTGTACACCCGAAGGAAGCCGCTGAAGTGAAGTTACGGGAAAGGTGCATTTGTAGTTGGAACATTAAAATGAAAGGGTTAAAACTCAACGACCGAAGAGCTCAGGAGCGCTGGAAGTGCATTTGAATCCGAACACACGCGATTTAATTTTCCTCCATTTGAAATGAAGTATAAGTTGCAAATATGTTTATTGCTTTTTCTTGTCCCGAAGTCCAAAAGAACCCGTAAAATGGCAAACTGTCGCTCCTTTCCGGGGGTGGGGGGGGGTCAATTGTTCTTTCTCCCTCTCGTTTTAGGAGTCAGCAACAACCTTGTTCTTGATTTTGCCAAGACCCTCTATCTCACTGTCGATAACGTCACCTGGCTTCAAAAACTCGGCCGGCTTGCGATGCATACCGACACCGGCCGGCGTTCCCGTCAGAATGACATCTCCAGGCAGCAGTGTAATGGATCTGGGAAAAAAGGAAAAATCGAAAAATCAATGTGAAAATCACCTTCAAAATTCGCTCAAAACCCCCCTCCCTACTCACTCAGTAACCCGTGCGATGATGTCGTCAATGCGGAAGATCAGTTCACTCGTGCTACCGTTCTGCTTCTCGACCCCGTTCACGCTGCACTTGATCGCCAGCTGGTGTGGATCCTTCACCAGCGACTTGTGCACGGCAGCCGGGCCCAACGGACAGAACGTATCCATCGATTTGCCAATCAGAAACTGGCCACCGTTGCGCTGCTTCTGCCAATCGCGTGCGGAAATGTCCTGTGCCACGGTGTACCCGAACACGTAGTCCATTGCATTTACTTTGGCCACACTTTTCGCCTTCTTGCCGATGATGACCGCCAGCTCCACTTCCCAATCGATTTGCTACAAATTGCAATGCATTTAATTAAGAGCATTTAAGATTCTTCCCTGCTGCGTATCACCACATACATCGGATATCTTGTGCGCGATCACGTCATCATGCGGTCCGACGATCGTTGTCGCATACTTGCTGAAAAACATCGGCTCCTTCGGGATCGGTTTGTTCTGCTCCTCGCAGTGCCCGCTGTAGTTCAGCCCGACGCACAGAATCTTCTGCGGATTGGTAACCGGAGCGAGCAGCTCGACGCTATCCACCTTGAGCGGGGCAGCTTTAGCGACCGACGCTTTCACCTCGTCGAGCGAAACGCCCGAGCGGATGAGCGTTATCAGGTCACCTTCATATCGGTCGGAGATGTCGGACACCTGGGTGCCATCCTCCGATAAGACACCGAGCCGCTGCTTCTCACCGGTGGCAGCCGTACGGAACTGAACGAAACGCATCGCTTTGGCGGTGGAGTTGGAAATGAATCTTTATCGAGGTAAATAATAACTCAAATTATTTTCCCTTTTTTTTACATTACAAAAAATCATACTACCTTCTAGAAGAAACGGCCTGTGGATGTATCCAGCTGGTAGACTTGCCTCCAAACGCACCGACAATGGCACTTGACAGCCGTGAACTGCGTACGGCAATGCTGGCGATCGTCGTCATCGTGGCGCTGGGGTGACTTTTTCCAAAGCGGTCGACCGAGCGGACTACACACACGCACAGTGAAGCGAAGCAATCGAATGGAAGAGAGATTGATAATTTTAGCCCAAATCTGCTACACCCTTATCTGTACGGCGGGTTGTATGGGGGTGGCTGGTATGTGGGGTCATTTTTCACATTCAAATTATATGTCATGTGGTGGTGATGGTTGTGGTAGTGGTGTAAATTTTAAGCTCGAATAGGTAAACAGTTTTAAGAGGCGATTCTTACAGAACGTTTATTGTGCGCTTTTTCGTCTGGGCTGGTCTGGTGGAGGGTGATTACCGCATCAAAACAAACCAGAAACACCCAACACACACAGATGCAGTTTATGCTTTCAGTGAGGGGAAGTTATGCTGCTTGCACACATACACACATGCTGATGGTTGCTAGTTGTTTTGATTCAAAATTTTAACCGTTTTTTTTCCTTTACCGATTCAAAATGACAAGATATGTATAATTTTTTGCACTTTTTTAAAGTTCAAAATACTTGAAAACTCCCCATCCATCAATTTATATGTTTAATTTACCTTTTCAATAACACAAATTCAAATTGCGCAACCGAACGTGGCCCAAAATATCCCAAATTCAAAATAATGATCCAAGCCGGCTTTAACCGAACTGTCAAACCTGTCAGCTGGTGTGGTTTGTTTTGGTAAATAGACGAGCGGCGGATAGAAACCGCGAGGAGCAGTAGCTGCAACAGCACTTTGCACACAGGCTTGCTAAGATGTTAACCAAGTTATTACCCAGACTTTCCGGCAAACTATGCGAAACTGCCATCAGCAAGTACGGTGGGCAGTGCATCAGTGTGTGCTACGCCCACAAGGCAGCCGTCCTGCGCGAAGCCGGCAAACCCGTCGCACTGGAAACGGTGAAAAAGAACGAGAAGCTACAAAACGATGAGGTAATCATTTGGGCGTGAATCCGTTGTGCCACTTTCGCCTACTAAACCGTTTCATTGCATCCGTTTTAGGTACGCGTAAAGGTACACTATTGCAGCCTCAACACAACGGACGTGAAAATCATTGCCGGAAAGCATGCGGAACTGAACGTGCCCTTGCCGTTCATCCCCGGGCACGAATTTTCCGGCGAAATCGTCGAAATCGGCAAAAACAATCCGCACCATTTCAACCGGGGCGATCGGGTGGTGGTGATGAACGATCTGCAGGACCCGAATGGGGGCCTCATCTCGGAGGCGGTCGTGAAAAATCGAGACGTCTGGACCGTACCGCAGTCGGTGCCGCTCAAAGAAATGGCCGTCCTGCCGTACGGGCACGGTACCGCGCTGCTAACGTTCGCGCTGCACTGCAATCTGAAGGAAAACGATCTGATACTAATAACGGCCGGCCCGGCCGGTATGGGACTGGCGGCGATCGATCTGGCGGTCAGCGTGTACAAAGCGAAGGTGATTGCCGTGTGCGACACGGAGAGCAGCTCCGATCTGGTGCGGCAGAAGGGCGCCCACAAGGTGGTCAGCATGACGAAGAACAACTACACGAAGCTGTACAAGAACGTGCAGGACGCGATGGGCGACAAGAAGGCGAAGCTGGCGTACGATGCGGTCGGCAAGGGGTTGCTGCATCTGCTTGCTGATTTGTAAGTTGTTCATCATCGTCAACTCCCAACAAAACAAACGAATGTATTTCATTTTTCCCTTTCTTTTGCAGCGTTGAACCAACCAACGGGCAGCTCATCTCGGTGGATCCCTTCTTCAACGCGTCCAAATTCCCCACCGAGGTGCCCGAATTCGAGCGCCCGAAGCGAAAGGAAAAGGAGGGCAAACCGGACCAGGACCAGGAATCGAAGGCAAAGCTGATCCAAAACGTGCGCCACTTCGATCTGTACGAGTATCCGGATGTCGATACGTACCGGCAGATGATAGCGGACACGATCGAGATGCGCTCGGAGGGTATGATAGCGGGACATATTAGCAAAATCTTTCCGCTGGCCAAAATCCAGCAAGCGATCGAGTTCATACAACAGAAACAGTGCACGGGCAAGGTGCTGATCGATGTGCAATGCCCGGATGAGGATGACTGTCCCGAGGGGAAGGATAAGAAGGATAATAAGAGCAAGGAGGGGGATGGGGAGAAGAAGAAATCGAAAGATTAGATATCGTTTAGAGGTTGGGTTTGAAAAGAGGGGGATTTGGAGGATATGCATATGAGCATTTTCGTTACACGGTAGGGAGGGCAATCATTTTCATTGTACTTACCTCATCTATTAATTTTGCACCATTTTTGAGCTTGAGTTTCGAAGGAAGAAATCCTAATGATATAAATTGATATAGTCATTATACACTTATTGTTGCCGATTTATATAGTTCCCCAGGTTCACTAGCATTTTCCATTTTACTGCTGCAAGTTACTCTAGTTATGATGATCCTTTGAAAATATTTATTCATTTCACAAAAAAAAACGATTGAATTCCCTCTCAATGCAAGTATATTTTTGAAAGAAAAGCCTCATCGGTAAAGAAACTTAATTTGACACTGTAAGACAATAGCCTTCAAAAGCAGATGGCCCACGTTCTCTTATAAATTATTCATCCAGTTTGAGTCCAGCTTAAGTGACACATTGACAATGCCTAAGCATAATTATTTTACAATTATCACCCTAATTAACGTTGCCCAAACAAACAGAGGGTCCAAAGGACCCGTTATAAAAGCTTCCCTGTCTGCAGCGCGCGTCTTAAAGTTTTGTTCAGCAGCGATGGAGCTGAAGGCAGAATGGATCCTTCCGGATGTGGTGTACGAAAATCCGCTACTAAAGCGTACCCTGCTCGGCCTAAAGTACTACGGCATACTGCTCGGTCAGTCACAAAGCTACAAGAAAGTGCACTGCATCCGGGGCATGGTGTTTACGCTGTCGATGGTGCTGTTTAACTGCACGCAGTACATCGATCTGTGGCAGGTATGGGGCTCCGTTTCGGACATGACGGCGAACGCGGCCACCACGCTACTGTTCAGCACGACCATCTTTCGCATCATCTTTTTCTACTTTCATCGGGCGCGTGAGTAAAATGTACTTTTTTGTATCTTTTGTGTTTAAAAATTCGCTTTCTTCTCTTTACAGGATTTAACAGCATCATTAAAGCCGCTCACGATGGTATCGAGCGGATCGTGAAGGACGGTTGGAGCGATGAGCAGAGCATTGTCGGCAGCAATGTGCGCTATCTGAAGCGGCTTGCCGTTGTCTTCTGGAGCTGCGCCTTAGTGACGGCCAACATGATGTGCGTGTATTCTTTGGTGCAATATTTAACGTGTGAAGAAGGACCGCCCGATGGCACTGGGACAAGTGCGAACATCACGCGCAAAGGGCAACCAACGATTCCACCAACGCCAATTCTACGCTCCTGGTATCCCACGGCCGATGGCAAGGATAAGCACTTTCTCGAGATTTACCTCATCCAGCTGTACATCATGTACGTCGGCCAGCTGATCGTACCGTCCTGGCACATTTTTATGGTCACGCTGATGATCTACGGCCGCACCGAGTGTAGTGTGCTGAACCATCGACTCTGCTTTCTGGAACGCTACCATACGGCTGGAAAGGATGATCCTACCGCCCCGGTCAACAACGCGGAACGTCGATCGCTTATGATTGATTGCATCAAACGGCAGGCCACCTTGGTATCGTTCACCAGGGAGCTGGAGCAGCTAACGCGCGCCGCCGTATTCCTTGACTTTGTCGTGTTTTCCGTCCTGCTCTGTGCGCTACTGTTCGAAGCATCGATGACGCCGTCCGGAGTGCAGGTGTTTATCGACATCTGCTACATTACCACGATGACGACGATTCTGTTCCTTTACTATTGGCACGCGAACGAGATACATGCGTGCGTGAGTGTTTCGTTTTTTTTTTCATGGTCGAGTTACTATGGCTTTTTGGCTTTAATTTGCGATGTCTTTTTTTTCATTTCAGGCTGACCAGCTTTCAATGTCGGCGTACAAAAGTGACTGGTATCGGTACGATCGGGGCACGAACCGGATGCTACAGATCTTTATCCTGTACAGCAATCGGCCGATTAAAATGCACGCCTTCTTTATCTCGATGTCGTTGGACACGTTTTTAGCGGTAAGTGGAATTTGGCAGCTCTTTTTGCATACGTTTAAGCTCTAAACTAACATTTGCTAACTACACTCCATCCAGATTCTGCGCGCGTCATACAGCTATTTCACAATTTTGAAACAATTAACCGACTAACTTTTAGGGGAGAAGCTTTATTCACTTTGAATTTTCAAACAGCGTAACGAAAGTGCAATTAAATTTACTTCTTTGTTTTTCTCTTGTATTTGATTCATTTCATTATGTTGTTTGTTGTTTTGGAATTGTTCTTAATTTTACATTTTTTTAAATATTTAGTTTCCTAAACAAAATTATTCTCAATTATTTTTATGCATTTAAGACATTTTCCTTTAATTTAGGTTTATTTCCTTTAAGAAGCATGAATAGGATTGGATTGTGTTTCGTAACATTAAAGAAAAAATGAAAAATAAAAAATTAAAATTAAAGATCAACTAAAACAGTGAACAGATAGATACAAAACACACTAAATGTAACAGAAGCATAAAAAGTAGAACAATCAGTAGAAGAATTAGAAGATGTAAATCAAAGATGTTGAAAATGAACAAAATTAGAAATAAAAAGAATGACCAAAAAGAAGTATAAGAAAGGAGGAAAAGAAGTAGAAGCTATTGAAAAAAGACGAAAAGGGAGGAATAGAAGGAAAAGAAAATAAAAGGTGCAACAAAATAGAATGCTTTTCAACAAACACGGTATAATCGATAAGTGGAATGCGATAAAACACAATCAGCTGAACGAATAAATACGCACAAATCAAACGTATTAGTGCATGATTCACCGCTCCACCGGGTTTGTACATTCGTTTGGGGTGTGAAAGTAACCCTAAATCCACAACCCGTTCTCCACAGACCCCTTCTTTGCCCCTCACTCCCAAATATGGTCAAAAATCGGATCAATTCCACAACATCGAAAACCATCGATCGATCAAGTAGGCGCAACGGCACAACACCCTTGCCAACACACTCTCCCTCTCCCTCATTAGCCGCTACCGTGTGACAGTCAGTGGTTTGCAAATAACGTGTTTGGTTTTCGTTTTGATTTATGTTTTCATTAGATCAAATCGATTGCAATTTTTGATCCCGCGCAGTGCGTGTGTGTGTGTCCCTGGGCCAATCGAAAAAAAATAATAAAAACGCATTTTGTGCAGGTGCAGATGCCGGTTATGGCTAAATGAAAGAAAAAAGGAAAAAAGAAACAGTGATTTTAATCCCCCATCAAGAGCAAGTCGAGTGAAGGGCGTCGGATCTGCGTAATGCGAGGCGTGGTCTGCCGTTCTGCAATGTGCGTGTGCGTTGAGGTCGTGCGAATAGAAGTAGAAGAAAGAGAAAAAACACTGCAAGCCCCAAACCGAAAGGGAACTAACTTTAGGGGCGTGCAGGGGTGCAGTGTTGGCAAATAGAAAAAGAGGCAAACGGTTTGCACCACATAATTGGCACTTTTGTTTTCAACTTTGTAGGTTAGGTGCGTTCTAGAGTAGGCGAATCGCGCAAACACATACGCTGCACTGTCTACTAAGACCAGCGGTGTAAGTGTGTGATAGTGCGCGTGTAGTGTGTACGTGATGCACACTTCTTAATTAATTGGGTGCTCTCCATCTTTCTTTGCAGGCTTCCTAAGCGGCTGAAGCGATGTGCTTTACAAACCAGCCCCAAAGACGCTGAAGATGGCTACCAACTCGATCGGCGGTTGGATCACATTACACGATTAGCTGCGATTATGGCCGAATCATCGCTTTCCTCTCGATCGAATCCATCGCATCGATTGGCAGACAGTCAATCGGCCCGGTTAACGAGATCTACTTTTGGCCAGACGGTGTGTGCGCCCAGCAGGGACGATTGTTTGAGCGAAGTAGAGACGCTTCAGGTAAGTGTGCAGAAAGAGGCGTAAAATGGGGCGATTGCGTTGGGTGTAAATTGGGCCCGTGTATTTGATAACTTAATATGTAATCAAATTAAACTGACGGCATAAACCCACCATGCCTGCGCACACAAAAAACCGTTCGATCCGTTGCAGTCCAATTTTTTTAAATTGAGTTTGTTCAGTGAAGGAGAGTGAATATAGGCAGAGTAAGACAATTCCACCGCTTTATTCACGCTGACCGGTTCATCCGGCCTGCCAGCAGCAGCAGCAGCAGCAAACGCTGATGCGGGGGTTTAGATGGCGTTTCCCAATTACCCAATACTACCACCACCACCCTTTAATTCTTCAAGGTGGTGCTCCATTTCTCGCATGCTTTGGGGGTGGTGAAAACGAGCAAAAAAAAAAAACGGCAAAGGATCGGTGATTTATGAGGTCACTGCCGGTGCTGTGTGTGAAGCGGTGTGGAGCGTGCCCGCGCGCACTCAATCTTAAGATGCAATCGATCCGGATCGTTCTTGCAAGCCCCGAGGGAGTTTTATTTCCATGTGGCTCTCGCGCCAGCAGTACAAATTGCAGCAGCAGCAGCAGCAGCACTGCACACTGCACCAATTAACCCGCGGTCTGCAGTTGTGCGGGTGGATGATGGATGATGGTGTAATGTGCCCAGAGGTTGCAGAGCGTTTTTTTGCTGCTTCTTTTTTTTTGGTGTGAAAAATCACTATCCCTCGCGCAGGCCCAGCATCATGCGGGAGGAAAACAAACAAAGCGTGTGAGATGGGCGTTACCATGTTTTGGGTTTGGCGGGGGCAACAGGTAGAAGTGGTCGATGATTTATGTTTTCTTGGTACAGTTTGACGGAGTGGAGCTTTTCTATCGCTCGGAAGATCTCGGTTTGCAAATGGCAATGCGTTAGTAAAACGGTATCATGTGTTTCTCTCGTCTGTGTTCTGGCCGATGAATAATGTGTAGCAAAATTTGTAGAAGAGCCGAAGGTCGACGCTGCCGCGTTGTGTAGGATAACGTTTTGAGTTCTGTCAAGCGGTGGGAAATATATTCACCCAGACCAAGACCACGACATAAGGGTGCAACATTATAGAAAAACCGGAACTTTTCATGCGGATGTGGATAACATCCACCTGTACCCGATTGATTTGGAAAAAGATCACGAACGATAAAAATATTCCCATCTAGAGTTGGCAGTTCATTGAACGACTCATTATTTTTGTGCACTTGTCTCAACAATTTCTACGTATTCCTATGATTCCAATGAGACTCTGCAAACAAAATTTTGCGACAAAGAATTTTGCGACCAAGAATTTTGCGACCAAGAATTTTGCGACCAAGATTTTTGCGACCAAGAATTTTGCGACCAAGAATTTTGCGACGAAACATTTTGCGACCAAGAATTTTGCGACCAAGATTTTTGCGACCAAGAATTTTGCGACCAAGAATTTTGCGACCAAGACTTTTGCAACCAAGAATTTTGCGACCAAGAATTTTGCGACCAAGATTTTTGCGATCCAAAATTTTGCGACAAAGATTTTT
>AXCO02009949.1:0-11708 GCA_000473525.2 Anopheles melas
GCAGCAGCAGCAGCAGCAGTCGCCAGCGATGAACGCAACGGTCATCATGGCGAACGGAGGAAGCGAAGAGGGGCCCGCTGAATCGGCTGATCCCGTCCCTACCAACAGTGAGGTAGAGACGTACGATCGCAAGAACCGGGACCGCTTCAAAACGATACGGCTGGGCAGGCGGCGGGACGATTCGCTCGGTGCCGTCCTGCCGGACGTAGACCAGGAGCTGGCCGGACCGCAGCCACTGTTGAACGGATCCGGGGAAGATAGCGGTCTCAGCAGCAGCAGCAGTGCCTTTAGCAGGGTAGATCATAACGCGGCGAAGATGGCGGGTGGTCCGCCATCGCTCGCGAATGGTGGTGGCAGGATGGTGGCGGGTAACGGCAGTAATCTGCCCACGATGAAGACTGAACCCTCCGGGGATGACGACGAGGCCGTGTTTAAGAAACCGCAAGCAATCCAGCCCAGCACGATGATGCAGCAACCGTCCGGGCTGGCACGCCCCGGTGAAAGCCGGTTGCGCAGTACCCTCTCCAAGCCGCGCTACTATGGCGCCGCCGGCCCGCTGCAGGGCACGGTTGGGGGAATACAGCGCAAAGACCTCACGCTTCCGCTCGGCAACAAGTCCAGCTCGGCCGATTGCTTGGAACAGCGGGAAGAGGACGATCAGTATCTGCTGCAGCAACCGCAGCAGCAGCAGCGGCTGTCCGGGGATAAATCGCTCCAGCAGCAGCAGCCCGCCTCGCGGCTAGCGACCATGTCCAAGCTGGGTGGCGGTAGTGGCGGCCTGCTCGGCACCGGAAGGTACTCACAGTTTGGCCTAGCGAACAAGCAGCTGCAGCTGCAGCAGAACCAAACCGTTGCCGGCCAGCCGATGGGTGCTCCGGCGCTCAAGTCCCCGATGGGCACGAAATCCAAGTCCTACCACAGTCTTACGTTTGCGCAGGCAAACAATAGCAGCGGGTACGGTGGCTCCAGTGGCAATCTCTCGAAGCTACACGGATCGTCCGCGCTGCAGCTGAAACTGAAGCACAATTCCAGCAACACAGAGGTATTTTTTCGTCGACTTTTCGATTTCTTTTTTCATCCATTTCCATGCATTTCTCACCAAAGAATCATTTTTCGTGTCATATTTTTCACACTGATCGATTAGTGACAGTTATTTTGCAATTTCCGTTGTATCTGTTTGTTTGAAATGTTTTTTTGCAGTCATTTATTGTTTGTGAGGTCATGAAATAGTTACAACCTTAAACCATAGATACTATTGGTTGGAAACAGTATTGTAGCTGTGTGTTATTTAGTTTATGTTTAATAGATCCAATCATGAGTAGAGCAGACAAAACGGCACGGATGGAAGTTACAGTGTCATGTATCGATCATGTTCTTTCCCATGTCCCACATGTAAAAGGACAACACTACCATTTGGTAATCCACGCACTAAGCCCATCTTCTTCGTATCATTCGCATACCCACGGTTACACACATCCCCATCAATCCCATTGTTCATTTATCGCACATGCACTATATTGGTGTGAGATTCTTCTATTTTTTTTCCTCGGGTGAGAGTTTCTTTCTGTCCGACACACCCAACACAACACTTGCACAACACTTGCTCCACCACCATCGTGCAACAGGAGGATGCGCTCAGTCACATCCACCCGGTGTAAACGTAATCTAGATTTTATGCAACCGTCTCATAGATGCGTGCGTGTGTTTCTTTCTATTTGTTTGTATCTCTATGTATGTGTGTGTGTGTGTGTTTCTTCCGTGTGCACTAACGCTAATTCGATGATCCCCGGTCCGTCCGACCTGTGTTTTGTAGCTGAAAAGTAACACATCCAAGCGGTTCTCGCTGCAGCAGCAGGCAGCTACCAACTTGCGGCTAGCGTCCAGTAGCGCCAACCAGCATCAGAGCGCCGAAGGAGGAGGAGAAGGAGGAAGAGGAGCAGTGGTGGGCCGTGCCAGCTTGCCGCTGGGGCGATCACCCGCCGCCGCTCAGCCATATGCAGCTCGTACCGGCCTGAACAACAGCTCCACCGCTGCTGCAATGGCTAACAAAACCGCTCTGAATACTACCACTGTACGTGTTTGTTTTTGTAATTATAATGTATTACCTTTCGTTGTTAAGTTTTGAGCTACGGGGTCTGGTTGAGAAGAGAAGGAGAGAGATGGTAGAGGATAACACAAAAATAGGATATTAATTTGAGGCTATTATTAATTATTGTTTCGTTTACTAAAACAAATATGTTCATTGTTTAGTGTGGTTGCTTGTTTTATCTGTTAAACGTTTTGTTGGCTAAAAGGAACAGTACTCAAACACGGTTTGGTGTGTACATATTAACCACAGGCTCTTTTCAAAAACATTCCTATAGCTTTATAGCTGCCTCTTTCACCTTCAGATCCTTTTTGGTGCAAAATTCGTGTGTAAGCTTCTTGGTAAAACTTACGGTGTTTGTTTACCCAACACACGCTCTGCTATCTTTGGCTGTCACACATATATTTTACAAAAAAAAATTGCTCCAAATGATCCGTTTTAAGCAATAGAATTTATATAATATGTATTGCCCTCTGATCGCTTGTACAGATATTGTTGCATTTTAATGCCATTGTCCCCTGTTTATTTGTCCTTGCCTCCTTTCTCCGCTAGCTCTCCGGTGGTGTACAGATGCGCACAGCCAGCGGGTTGGCGAAAACGTCCCGCCTTGGGCTGATTCGCCCCTCGTCCGGATACTTTAGCTACAGCACGCACCGCAAGCACCCGGACTCTGATAACGAGTCTGTCAATGTAAGTAAAACCAATGGTCAGTAGAAGGACCAAAGCACTGAGTTGTATGTATAGAGTAGACGATATAATGGGCTAGATATATTTACCAATTCAAAATTATTCCTTTTATCTTATTCAACACTTACTCTGGTGAGTGATATACATACATTTTTGAAAATAATTTGTCATTAGCTGATCTATAGAAAGCCCCACGTTTTTAAAAATTACAGAGTATACTAGTAGAAACAGGTTTAGTAGTGTGTTTTACCCGACAGCAATTATCTGGGCAGGAAGGGTCATACTTTCTCCCACACTACCTAAAACGTTAAAACCTTTCACACGATAAAGTTTTTGAAATTTTGTACTTATGTCCCAATTTTTCTCTCCCTGTTTTCTTCCCTTTTGACGTTTTTTCTAATGTTTTTTTTGTGTGTGCGTGTGTACGTTTTTTTTTTTGTTGTTTCATCCGATCCCCTGTGTGTGTGCGCCCTTTGATGATCATCATACCGTAGAGCCTATCATCCTCATCCGCTAGCTCACGGGGCAGCCTGTATCGTGTAGATAGTCAAAGCATAGCGAACAGTGCGCAACCGCCACAGTTCGCGAGCGCCACGCGAACCAATAGTGTCGAGGACGTTAGCGGCACCAGTAGTAGTGGTAACGGTTTGCTAACGAAACTTAATGGCACCGGTGCAGGAATGGGCCCGGGAGTGCTGAGCGCGTACGCGTCGATCGAGCCGCCGCTACCGAAGAACAACCCTCCAGTGTCCTCCTCCATGCCGGCGGCGCCTACAACGACCGGGCTGAAGCAACCGACGGCAGCGACCGGTGGAGCGAAACCTTCCGGACTGAGGCCACCGTCCGCCATACGACCACCGACGGTGCGCAGTGGTCTTCCGCGTCCAACGAGCTACATAAGACGATAAGATTGTGTGTGGTTTTTCGTGTAGGATGATTAGCTAATAAGGGCCCAGCTCCCAACACAACACACGGGCAGGTAAACGAGCCATAGAAAATCTCTGTCGTGTGTGTGTGTGTGCCCGTGTAATACGGGCAGAGCGCAGCGCAGACTACCAGATCGTGTTAATATTAAGCCGTCGTCTGCAAAGTTTTGTCACGTGTCGACTTTTGGCAACCCTTTTTCCCCACATTGTATTTATCTATCGATAGTGTGTAACAACTGTGTTCTGCCGAAAGTATTCCCATCCGGTCACGCTTTGTTTTACTGCTGTGTGTATTTACTACGCGATCAGCTTCGTCCTTCGAACCTTCCGATAATCACTTTACTTGTTAACGTTTGTTTTAGGAATCTTACTCTTTTTTTTATTTGTTTGTACAATACCGTTTGTCCATTTACCGTGTTTTGTTGGACAGTCTATGTAATATTTCTCAATCATTGAAGCAAATCATTTGCTTTTTAATGTTCTATTTAATTAACAGAACAGGAAGACGAACGAAACCATCGGGGGTTGTTCGTTCTTCCATTCAGCAAACGCTTTATGAATTGAAATCGAGCGAGCTCTTAGAACATTGCGCGTTAATCGCTGCGTTAAATGCAGATTAGTTAAAAACCCATCCTTTTTATACAACCTATTGAACCTATGAAAACTTTAATGCTGCTTTTTGATCCTTACTGGCGTTTAATTGAAGAATTTGTGATATCCTAATTGTTTCATTAAAAATACTGTTCTTCTGCTTCCCCGTCTCTGTTGCTAATTCTAATATACGTACGATTTGTAATACGACGATCCCCGAGACACCCCTTCACCATTGCTGACTGTTAGTAATCTTTGATTTTGGGAGGAACGTTTTGTCAGACTTTGTCTAGGGTCGTGCAGCAGCATCAAAATACAAGGAAAGAGCCTTCAACAAATGTGTAGCTGTTGCAGGCACAGGAAAATGTATGTTACTTTAACTAATTTACCTATAAGCTTGCTAATGTGTAAGTGTGTAAGCAAACAAAAGAAACAGAAACGTAACAATATTAAACTCACACACCTGGAGTACCCACATGGAGCGCGAGCTTGTTGTTATACGGTCAGTGGGTACGCTACATAAGTGCTGTAATGTTGCCCCATCTGGTAAAATCCGTTTAAGTGAAAGCAGCTAGCGAATTGGGTGAGAGTTAAGACTAAAAAGGAAGACAGTCTTACGGTGCAGTAGACGTTACGTTAGCGCTCGAACAAATCGAAAGAAGACATTTGGGTTAGACAGTATAGGTTTGTCAGGTTTTTACAAGTAAAATATCCTCGTAACAGCAATACACTGGGAAGCGTTTATGATTTACGTATTATGGGAGAATCAATCCGCTTTCCTTTTCTTCTTATTCGTTACATCGTCCAGCAGGCAGGAGGTTGACTTTGAGTTGATTCAATGTTGAGTCCATATGCACCGAGAGGGCTAACTAAACAAAGCCTAAATCAACATCCGATTCGAACAACTCAAATCACTCATTATTCATGCTGCTCCTCATAAACTCCTTCGTACTTGAGTTAAAATGATCGTGAACCTGACAAACGTTTTAGTTTAAAGATCTAAGCATAAGAAGAAGAAGAAGAAGAAGAAGAAGAAGAAGTATCGCTTTGAATTGAGCTATTGCGAAAAAAAAGAAGGAATATAGACCTTAAGACGAGATGAACAAATCACGCCGAGATGGACAGGAATTGTTATGTTTCTGAAAGCCTGAAACTGTAAACGTTAACTCTATAGTAGCTCCGTTTGAACTGTGTAAAGCAAAACGATATACAACATATTTATACATTAAAACAGAACCTTCCATCCTGGAACACAATATTAGCGAGCTGGTTGAATGTTTTTCCTTTCACCAAGTGTAATGATAATATCACCTTAGAACAAACGCAAAGGAGGGCATAATACAGCATGTGTAGAACACTTTAAATTTTATCACGTGTCAAATACAGTTTTATTGGCAAATTGTTTTTCTCTTGCTAGACTACTTCAAATATATATTTGACAAAAAAGAGTAATAAAAAAACAAACATTACACGGGTAATTCGCTACACGCTACAGTAATTTCATCACAAAGTAGTATTCAAGATAATTGCGTTAATCTGCTGATAAATGGTAATGTTAGTTTTACGACAATACGAACATGGCCCCCATCCTTCGCCCACCGACAGACCGACCAAGTCTCTTCTCTGTCCAAAGTCCCAAGAAAGAAAGGGTCAGGTCGAATCGGGAACGTGGGGCATGTGAATTTTACGGAATCAGCACGGTTGGTTGTAATAGCTTAGACATTTCGTTCAGCCCCCGTTACCTATCTACATTTTGAGTCGTGTGTAATCGTTTGCTTCGCAAACGGAGTGTTCTCGCTTTGTTATTGGTTATGTGTGGAAGCTTCGGAACGCTAAAACGAGAATGTTGTTTCATCATTGGCGCGTCATTTGTCGTGTGTTGTTGATTCGGTTTGATTCGGCTGTTTCATGCTTTCGTTTGGCTGCAGTTTATCCATCCAACGCTAGTCGCTTCATTCGAATTTGTTCTAGTGTTTCACCTGTACAACGGATGGCTGTGCCGGTACTGCAGGTGGTTGCTGCGCCTGTGGCTGTGGCTGCTGTTGTGGGGAAGATGCAACGTTTCCGGTGTGTTGTTGCTGTGGTGGCTGCTGCTGCTGTTGTGCTGGCGCTGGGGCTGCCTGTTGCTGATGGGAAGGAGGCTTCTGGTTTGCCTGCACATTGTTGTTAGCGTGCTGTTGCTGATATTGTGGATTTTGTGGGATCTGATTCGACTGAAACTGTTGTTGCTGTTGCGGCTGTTGTTGTTGTTGTTGGTGTGGCTGCTGTTGCTGTTGCGGCTGCTGAGGATATTGGGCCTGTTGTTGTTGTTGTTGATGTGGCTGCTGTCCAGGATGTTGTTGTTGTTGTTGTTGTTGTTGAGGTTGCTGGTACTGTTGCTGTTGTCCACGATGTTGTTGTGCTGGGGCAGGTTGTGCCTGTTGGTGCTGTGGTGCCGCCTGTTGTCCTGTGTATACAGTAGACTGCTGACCGGTGTAGGTTGGATTAGGATGGACCTGATGCGGTTGCACATTGTCGTAGATCTGATTGGGATGAACGTTTATCTGCTGGCCATGATTATTGTAGCCTGGCGGGGGAGGTCCCTGCTGATGGTGCTGTTGCTGTTGCTGATAATGCTGCTGCTGCTGCTGCTGCTGGTGGTACTGTTGTTGTTGATGCTGCTGTTGTTGCTGGTAGTGCGGGACCTGGTGCTGCGGAATAGCGTTCGGATGCACCTGATAGGCGCCCTAGAAATCATACAAAAAACACAAAATTACTTTAACGTCCTAAAATCAACATTCGACCACACCACTTACATTCGCGTCCGGATGGTAACCCTGCGGCATATTGGGATGCGGCGGCAGCTTACCCTCCGCAACGAGCCGCTGAATCTCCTCCTGCCGTCGGCGCTCAAACTCCAGATACTCTTCGTGCGTAAACTGGGGCTCATGGTCGACCGTGTCCCAGCCCGGATCCTTCTGGAACTCGTCGCGCTTCGTCTGCTCGATGAACTCCTCGTAGCTGATCAGCCCGTCCTTGTTCGTGTCCGCCTCCTTGAACACGTGCTCCCGCATACGCTCCATCTCCTCCGCCCGCTCCTTCATGTCGTCCTCGGGCGCCCCGGCCTGGTACATCTTGTTCAGCTCGTTAATGAACAGCACCTTCACCTCGTTCTCGTCCCACATATTGTTGCCGTCCAGATCGTGCAGCATGAAGAACGTTTTCGGATCGAAATCCTGCCCATCCATGTGGTCCTGCTTTTCCCACACCTCCTCCAGCTGCGCCTTATTGCCGGGATGGTGTATCTTCTCGTGGTTGTCGTGCTTGGCCTGCTGGCGCTTCAGCTCCTCCTCGTACTCCTTCCGGTGCTGCTCGTCCAGCGCGCGCAGCTTCTCCTGCTTCTCGAACTCCTTCTGCAGCTCGTACTGCTTGAACTCTTCCCGCCGGCGGCGATCGTTCTCCTGCAGGTCCTGCGACGTCTTCAGGATCAGCTTCTTCAGATCGTCTATCTCGAACGTGTGCGGGTTCGAGTGGTCCACGTGCTCGCTAATCTTCAGATGGTCCCGATCGATCTCGTTCGTCAGCTCGAACTGCTTCGTCGCTAGCTCCTTCAGCCGCTGCAGCTCCATGCGCTTCAGCTCGTCCAGCCGCGACCGCACGTGGTGCCCAACGTACTCGAGCTCTTGCGCGATCACACCGGACTGTTGCAGACAACAACAAAAAAGAAATTAACAGTAAAAGGGAGCTTCTTTCACGTGGTGCATTCCGTGTGCTTATTCACCCAGAAACAAAACATACCCGAATGTCGGACTCTGCCGCTTTCTGCAGTTTTTCAGCAAACACAGGATCGCTTTCCAGCACGTTTACAACCTCCTGGAGATACTTATTGTACTCGATAATGTTCTGTAAAAGGTAAACAAACATTCCAACATGAAGACCCAGACTTCGCCAGACTCTCCTCCTTCTCCGCCCAAACGTATACCTCCATGCGTTCCACGTTGCTGTCCTCGTGCTTTTCCTCCTTTTCGGCGGGCTTTGGTGGCTGTGTCACTACCGGAAGTCCCAGCATCGTTGGCAGCTTCCCGGCTACCAACAGCAGCACCAGTATGCTGCCATTGCCCTTCATCGTGAACGAAGAGCTGGTTTCACTTCCGCGTTGGATTGTAAAAGCAGGAACTGAGATTTCGACGTCGTTGCTACTGCAAATTCTGCGATTCTGAGATTGTAAACTATGGTAAGATAAGGAACCGATAACCGAGCCTGTGTCAAAGTTTGCTGCCAATCAAAATAACAATAAAATCGAACTAGAAGAGTAGCGCAAAGCAATCTCCCACACGTCAAGGCCACTGGAGCTGGATGAACTTCCAGTTCGTGTTAAAGGGTTGCTACTGCTACGCCTGCCAGAAAAGATCTTTCACTGTTTTTTCAGCACCAGACACATTAAATACATTCACGCAGGGGAATGGTAATGGGCTGACGAAATGTTGCAACAGAAACCGCACGAAAGAACACGTACCTACCCAGCTGCTGCACACCCGAACAGCAAGACAATTGTGATTGTTGTTTGATGTCATGTTTTCTCGGGAGACGGGGGTCTGTCACCGTGCATTCTTCGTGGCACCCTGCTCACCAAGGTAGCTGATGCGACGTCGTGACGTTACCCTCTACTCACCTTGGGTCGCCACCCGAAACTGTCAAACACGTTGCAACGTCAGAGCTTGTCACGTCAAACTGTGTGTGAAAAACGAGAAAAAAGAAAGAGAAAACTAAAGTGCTGATTGTATTGCTTCACCAAAAGTTCCCCTTTTTGGGCTGGAATAGTTGGGCCTTTTTTCCCCATTCAAAAGCGGACGGAACAGTGAAATAGTGGAAAACCAGTGCCGTATGTTTGCCGCACAGTAACGTCACAACGGACGCATCTTTCCAGTTCTTGTTTTTACACGTATTGGTCGCGTTGTGATTACGCTGGAATTTCCCCATCGGTAGCGCGGACTGTCCTTCCCACACCCAACCCATCCCTCCTTCCAAAAGGTGATACGTGTTTGCTGCCATTGATCGACCCCCGGGGGAGGAAAGATTAGTTGGTCTCAACCCGTAACGACACACACAAACACCCGAACATGGCTGGTGGAAGTTCGCCCTCGAAGGAGGACATCGATGCCATTTTCCATCGGTTACGATCGCAGGCAACGAACAAGGTAGGGTGCGATAGACACAGTGGTACAGCGGGAGAGGGTGGGGTTAATGGTTCTGGTCAATGTCACCGTTCCCGTGCACCATGACGTGGTCGCGCGCGCGTCCTTCACGCGGGAGTGTGTAACGAGAATTTGCTTTCCTCTTTCCGTTTGATGCAATTTCCTCTGGCAGACTTGTTTCGACTGTGGAGCAAAAAATCCCACCTGGTCCACGGTGACGTACGGCGTGTTCATCTGCATCGATTGCTCGGCCGTGCATCGGAATTTGGGCGTGCATCTGACGTTCGTCCGGTCCACCAACCTGGACACGAACTGGACCTGGCTGCAAATTCGTCAAATGCAGGTCGGCGGCAATGCAAATGCGGTATGTATCTGTCGTGTCTGTGTGATGGAGTTGACGCCTTTGCAGCTAAGCCATAATTAAATTATGTCCCCTGGGGGTTTCCTTTTTTGTAGGCACAATTCTTCCGCCAGCATAACTGCAACACCACCGATGCGCAACAGAAGTACAACTCACGTGCTGCCCAGCTGTACAAGGATAAGCTACTAAACAAAGCCCAACAGTCGCTGCAGCTGTACGGAACGACGGTGAGTGTCGAGGTGGAAGGAGCGGAATGGCCGTTTACCCTTTCCCTGCGTGTGTTTGCAGCGATAGAGTACCGCTTTGTTTTGGCATTCCCTTTTAGTGGTTCTTTTAATTCGACACCTGTGTGATTGTGTGAATTGTTATTTTTTTTTATTAATTTTTAACTTTCCCTGTTAATGCAACCTTGTGTTACACCCCTCACTCATGGATTTTGTTGCACAAAATTTAAAACAATCACTGTAACTGATTGAAATCACA
This sequence comes from Anopheles melas, assembly GCA_000473525.2. Taxonomy (NCBI): domain Eukaryota; kingdom Metazoa; phylum Arthropoda; class Insecta; order Diptera; family Culicidae; genus Anopheles; species Anopheles melas. Next base: position 10,309 of record AXCO02009949.1, read on the forward strand.
CCCAAGAATAAGGACACCACCGAGACTTGTCTTGCAACAAACCCAGCTGGCTAAATTTGGCATTTTTCATTTTCGCTTTTCCTTCCGCGTGCGTGCCCACCACGTGGCTCCCACAACAGCTGCACATTGACAATGCACACGACCTGAACACGACCGCCAGCGAGAAGAAGGAGATGGACTTTTTTGCGGATTGCGACAACTTCGACAACGACACGGCGACGGTCGAGCGGAACAACAATCCCAGCAGTGGGCCGAAGGTCGATGCGGAGCTGGAAAACGTAAGTAAACATTCTCGACACCTTCCAAACGGGCAGCAAGCAGCATGGTATCGTTTCGTGTGATTGCAATTTCATTTGCCTGTTTTGTTGTTTAGTTTGCAGTGTGAATTCTGTGCTGATCTTATTCGTCCGATCTTCCTCCGAAAAGCTTCCCTTTTCAAACACTTTCTCCTTTCGTTCTGTCCGCAGATTCCAAAGCTGGCTTCCCTGAGCGCTACGGTTGACCCCACTGCCGGTCCGCGGGTCGATTTCCTCACCTCCGAGGTGCCGGTCGAGCCGGTCAAGTCAACGATTGGGGTGCGCAAAATACAACCCAAAAAGGGTGGCCTCGGTGCGAAGAAGGGCGGCCTCGGGGCAACCCGCGTCAAGACCAACTTTGCCGAAATCGAAGAGCGTGCCAACATGGCGGACAAGCTGAAGCTGGCACCGGCCCCGGAGAAACCCATCACCGAGGAGGAAAAGGCAGAAACGCTCGCCAGCGTCCGGCTAGCCTACCAGGACCTGTCGATCAAGCAGCACAGGGAGGAGGAAAAGCTGAAAGCGATCGATCCGAACAAGGCGAAGCAAATCGAGCGGCTAGGAATGGGGTTCGGCCGGGCGGCCGGTGTTTCCCACTCCGCACTGACCGACATGAAGACGCTCACGCCCGAGGAAGCGACCCGGAGCAGTGCGGCGTCCCTTAGCAAGGCACTGTACGATCGCGACGATTCGTCCAGTGGTGGCGGCAGTGGTGGTGGTGGTGGTGGTGGTGGTGGAGGAAGTGGAAGTGGCGGCGGCGGCAGTGGTGGGAACGATTTTTTCGATGACTATTCCATAATCTACGGGTTTTCGGGCAGTGGCAAGGGGGCGGATATGAGCGAAGCGACACAGATGGGGTTCGATACGCTCGAGCCGATCGACAGCAAGCGTCCCACGGTGAAGACGATGTTCTCGCCGGCAGGCGGTAGCTTGAAGGGTGGATCGAGCAGTATTAGCGGTAAGTGTCCGTTAACTTTCCTTTAGCCTGCGAACGTTTGTGTTCATGTTTTAGCCTATTTTTGTTTTTCACTTCTTTTCAGATCAACCAACATACAGCCGCGGAGGTGGCAGTAGCAGCGGAAGCAACTACAACAACAACAACAA
>KI921792.1:2868-12868 GCA_000473525.2 Anopheles melas
CCCCCCCCCCCCATTTGATCGCTTATCACACTTCGCTTGGGAACGCTTTGGTCGTCGGGTTCCTGGCGGCTGTTCTTGGGTATTTCATTTCACCATGTACCGGTGGCAAGCGTACCGCCCACACCACACCTGCAGGCTGCAACTTTTAATAAAAGCGCTGCACACGCACCCTAATCGAGCCAATATTGTTTTGCACTGGAGCCCTTTCTCTGCTGCACGTGTGTGTTCGGGTGTGCGTTCGTTTGTTTAATTTTCATCTCAGCGTACCACCGGTGCCCCAACGTGCAAGCAAATTATGCGCTCTGGGTTTAATAAACCTTTCCACTCGGCATAGTACAGCGTCGCAGTAGAGCTGAACACACAAAGCAACGGAACATGGTCTGCAACGATCTGATAATGTTGTCCAGAACAAAAAACAGCCTCCAGGCGGGACCTCCCGCGGGGCGGCGTACGAAGCGCCATGTACTATAGAAGGTGCAATAACTCGGCACGATAATAAAGGTCAGCTGCATACACGAAAGAGGTCGTGCCACACGCTGTGTGTGGTTGTCCTGCTGCAGTTTGAAAACGATGAAGCGAAAGGTTAATAATTTGTCCCATCCCGCTCGCTGTCTCCGCTGCGTCAATCACTCACTCGATCACTCTTTCGCTCCAAATGCGAACTCCCGCGTCCGGATTGGAAATAAAATTTTACAACTTCCAGCATCAATTCCCAAAATGGCTGGCTGGCGCGAATGGTGTTGTGGCTGTGTGTGTGTGTGTTATAGTTCCCTTGTGCGGTGGGTTGGTTAAATTTATGGACCGATTTCGAATTCAATCGGTAGCAGCAGCGCATCGAGATGAATCAGCGCCCCGGCACAACTCCCGGTTGTGAAATCTAATCTAAGAAAGTGCCACAGCTTTTCGCGCGAAAAGGCGCGCCGGTTCGCCGATTGCAAGAAGTGATCGGGCTGAACACCATCACCTCTCCACCACCGGGATAGATATAGGTGGTGATAAATAATTCATCCCGATCCTTGATTCCAGTGCTCTAGCTCGAGCCATTTGCCATTTGGTCCCTGGGTTGGCGGGTTGGCAGATCGGTTGCGCTTTCCTAATTCAGTCCAGTTCGCGCTTCCAGTCGACGATGGTAGTGGTGGTGGATAATTTATAGTGCACGCTGTAATCACAATTTTAAATCAATCTGCCATGGTGTCCCACCAGACCTGCATCAAGCAGATTGAACGAGATGAAAGCGCTCTCGGACGTGGTGTGATGTGCACGGATTTTAAAGTGGTCGTTCGTCTGTGCTGACTAGTTTACTGTCCATCTGTTGGTGCTGAGCCATCATTTAATCTTGTTTCTATTTCCAAGCAATAACTCTCTTTCTCTCGCTCTCTCGTGCTCTTGTCTGGGGACTGGCGTTTGGGAATAAAACCTGTTACTAAATCACGAGCCATCGACGAGGGAAACGAATGCTAGCTTAATGAGCAAAGATGCTCCCTTTTTCCACGTCCTGTGCAGCTCCAGGGAATGGTACAACCTTTCCCACACCCCCCGGTCCATACCAACCATACCGATCGTAAACAATTTTCTTAACAAATTTTCATACCCACCACATCCCGTCTCGTTTCGGGTGATGACAGAAACCTCTGCTGCCTGCCACTACCGGCGCTACTCAAAGATTCATGCTCACTCACTATCTTATGGTGCCAATCTCTCCCAGGCCCTTTGTCCCCGTTTGGGCCATTTTACTTTGCAAAATGGCCATCTTAAAAGAAATGGGCTTGCCTGGCGACCGGTAACCGGTTGCTTGCGTTGCAGACGAAAGATCATCACCGACGACAGATAATCTCATTGGCACCTAACAACGGGGTAGTAATCACTGGCAATCGCTTCATCAACTATTTATAAAAAAGCCCGGCCGTGTTATCCTTGCAAACCAGCAGCACACACACACACACCCTGGTACAGTGACAGTACCATAAGCGTTGATTGTCGAGCGCCTTTCCTCAGGGGAAGGTCCCAATTTTACTAAGCTTTATGGTTTGCCTTCTGGCAGCAGCCATCTCTCCGGACAACGATGCTAGAGGTGGTAGTGGTGTTGAAGTTGTTGCGTCGTGGTTCACCTTTTTGCCACCGTTCTGCAGTTGAGAAAATTGTGTAAACTAAAAGATAGGACACACACACACCAAACACCTTTGGGGACATATTCCCGGAGCAAAACGCTAAAAAAAGGGGGCGATCGTTTATATTCATGAATATTCTCCTTTCGCCCTGTGAGTGCTTGGATAATGTGTGCCAACACAGACCAACACACAAAGCCATATGTGTGGGGAATGTAGCCCTCATATGTTTGTTTGTTTGGCTTAACTACCACGAAAATGGAGGCGGAGGCCACCTGTTTTTGTCTGAAGCCCGCAAAAAGGGCAAAAAGGTGAGAAAGGAATTCATTTTCCCCTTACCGCACGCGACAAGCAACGAGGCAGCACGATGATTGTGAGCAGTTTGCGGCTTACTCCTTTTTAGCTTCCTCGTCAATCCTGGGGCCCTGCTGCTGCGGGACCATCTTGGTGTGCTGCCGTCCGGTATCCGGCTCACGGCGTGCGTTCCCTGCGCTCAACTGACAGTTTACTCGGGGTAGCACCCTCGCTTTCGCATCGCGATAGACCGTTCGCACATACATCGCGCGCTGTATATTAATTTAAACATCAACTTATTCACCGCATCCCCAACCGATCTTATTTGCATACCTTTTGGCCGGTTTTGCGGCGGAAGGTATTGTCTCACCTTTGTGCATCCAAAACGGGGGAGTTGTTTTCGCTCTCTTAACGCGCCCTCGCTCTTTCTCTTTTCATTTTTCAATAAGCAATAAGTTACAATCACCACGAAACTCTCTCCAACCTGTGTTTTGCTTTGTCGGTGAAAAACACCTTTTTCCCACTCGTAGTACGAGGAGTGTTTTGCGGACTTTCCTTTTCCCCATTGCATACGGGAACTTTCGATTCGTTTTCGCGAAACCCGTGTTTATTGCTATTGTGCCAGTTGGCACGTTAAATTTAACGTTTATTGTTTACCGCCGCATACCCCATACCGGGGTTTGCCTCATCGTCCCCGCTGGCGTAGTCGATGGGATGGGGTCGTTTTGTGGGCTGTTTTCATTTGGTTTATGATCAATCAACGTGTGTGTGTGTGTCAAGCGCGCGAAACGATTTCTTCGATGGTGTTGTTTTTGGGTGTTTTGGATCGTTTCGGTGGGATGGTTGTGTTGGATGGTCGTAAAAATGGCGCAATGCTCCACTCTGCTCTCCTGTGTTACCATATCTGTGACGCTATAATTCAAAGTACCGTTAGCGACGACAACAGGCGGCTTGGCGGCATACGCAAGTGCAAGTGAAAATGGTTGTGTTAGCGATTTCTTTCAAACGGTCGCTTCTATCAACTGCCTCGTCCCGAGCATTACACCCAGGTTTGACTACGGAAAGTGTTTGCTAATGAAGTTTTCTTTGTGATTTTCACTTCTCCCCCCTTGTAACATTTCTCATTAGTGTAAAATTTAATGATCCTAACGGAAGTTGCAACCAGTCGCTTTTCGTTTTCTAATTCGTCGGAATTACTATCATTTGCTTTCAACCCCCCACCGGGCTAGCCCAAGCCACAGCCGATCGACCCGAACGGTTATGCTAATTGACATTGTAAATAGTGATGGAAGCCCTCTGCCCAAATCGCTTATTAATGGAGGTGTGCGCTCATGTAGCAATCGATGGGAAATGTTGGAATTTTTTATTAAAAAAAAAATGTTCCAAAACGAAAGATCCACTCGTTTACAATGCCTTTCCTCTTGCACAAAAATTACAACCGATCATCCCGACGCAAGCGAAGGTAGCTAAGTAGGGATTCCATTTCCTCATTAGCCGGACCCGCCCGGGAAAAGGGGGTAATCCGCTTTACCGCAGTTAAACGGATAAATCCGGGTACGGGGTACGCACGAAAATACGAAAATATTGTCACATTCATCATTTGTTTTTAAATCTCTCGCTCAGCCCCGGGAGGTCCCTCCCCGAGGGGAAAAATGGACAATGATGTTGGGGATTGTGGGTAGAACCCAACCGAAAAAAAGGCTGCCCCGTTTCGAAGGAAAGACAATAATATGGTACACGGGCATGAAAACCATCCTCCCAAGAAGATGTAAATGTCTCTTCTCCTTTTACGCAAACACAGCTTCTCGTGCGATGAAAGCTACGTTTTGTTTTTTTTTTATTCTCTCCCACGACTCTCTCTTTCTCTCTGTCGTGGCGACACAAAAATACCCCCGGAGCTAACGCCAGCCTACGCCAACCATGCCCTGCGAGAGTACGAGTGCGGTGGAATGGTCCGGGTTGTGTCACGGGCACTCCACCTCGGGTCCGAGCGAAAAAAAAAGGGATAATCCAATTTGTTTGCCATGGGCTGTAAGTTTGCAGGACGAAAGTGAGAAGATACCCGGGCTCAGCCTGTCGACCAGACATCGGTTTCAATCCCAACCCCATCCACCCACCTCCGCTCCCATGCAGCAGCAACCACAATCGCATAATCGCCTTCTATTGTTATGCTGAGGCGGGGACGAAAGAGAGAGAAAGACAGTTTAGCTCCCAATCCTTACGATTGTTAGTGGTTGGCTGTGCTGAAAAGGGGTTAAACCTTTGCCTTGGTTGTCCGATGTCCAACGGAGGAGCCGGAGAAACCGGGAAGAGGTCAAACCAAAGTCCTCAAATCCACGGGCCAAGCCGGTTAAAAGGATCTACGGCGCTGATGTTATTTTCTATCCGATTTGTGTCCTCCTGCGGTGGCGAGCATTGGTTTTTGCTGTAGTCCGACCAACATGGAGTAAAACACTCTAACTGCATCGAATTCGCCTCTCTCTCTCTCTCTCTCTCTCTCTTTAATCCGTTACATCAATTAATCCGCAAGTGGGTTCTTCCTGCCGTTCAAGTAATTGCTGTCGTTATACCGTGACGAACGTTGTTGGGGCGTTGTTTTTCCAACGCTAACGCCAACACTCACACCCACACACGCCGGCAAACAGTGCCAAAATTGTGTGGCGGTTTTGTGTGCCTCCACCTCAATGGTCGGATTATGAAAATCAATTCAAAGCAATCGTTACTACGTGCCCGCAGTAACGTTCGCTCGGTGAAGGTGGAAGAAGTTGTTCCGCCATAGCCAAAGCCACACGGCATGTCGAACGACTCATCGACTAACCCCGGGACAAATCCCGGGACCAAATCTCACACTGAATGATGATGTGTGTTCGTCGCCACACCAGCTGGCCGCCGAACAGGGACGAGCCTTTGACAGAGCAAATTTTTGTCAACATCCGTTGATCCTTCGCCGACGTCGTCGTTGGTTGCTGCCGGAGGTACTCTCATACCATATTCTTTCGCAATTCCGACGATCAAGCCGTCGGAGTTTGGTAGTATTTAGAGGATTGGCAAAACACGTGCTTCCCCGCGAGACTACATTGACGCACGAAAGGGAAAGCTTTTACGCAATGAGGAAATACAGAGAGTGAGAGAGAGAGATAGTCATAGGAGAGATGCTGCAAATTGCACCACACGTAACACGTAAATTCCAATTTGTTTTGGCAGCGGATTAGCTCAAACCTCATCCTTCGTGTGCTTTGCATGGTGGGCTGCTGGTGGGCGGAGAAGGGGAGATGTATGTTTGCGTTAGCATAACCCTTTTACCCGCAATCTCGATTTGTTTACCTCCTATCCTATCCTGTTCGAGAGGGAAACTGAGGGCGTACCGGCTGTGAACAATGTGGCCGTACCTTTTTTCCCACGGGGAATCTAACCGAACCATACATTCGTGGTTAAGCTCACTCGTTTGATAGTGGTGGCCGTTTGTGTGGGCAGCAGAGGGATGATGAGTGATAAGCGAGCAATGGGACTGGGCAGGAAAGTGTGGCGGTTTTGTTCGATTTCGACATTTTGACCGCAGGAAAAACAGCCACACAGACCGCGGCATTAGTTTAACATTTAAAACATACCGATTAAAGGCTTAGCAAAGTGTTAAAAATTCATTCCATACTCTCACACTTACCGGTTTGTGGGGCTGATAGAGAATGTAGCCTCGCTCCGGGGCTGCGGCTTAATCCTATGGGCAAGCTATTGTGGTCGCCCTTTGACCTTCGTATTGTCCTGTTCGGATGTTCTGTTTTGTTGTGTGCGTTGTGGGTAATGTTAATGACAACAAATAATGGCTACAAACAACAACATATCTTGCAATTAACAACGAATCGCTCTCTTGAGGATTTGTACGGTGAACATTTTAAAATTGAATATTTAGATCTTTTTTGGATTACGTGAAAATTAAATATGCGCATGGACATCATGAAATACTCATAGAATTGAGTCGCTTAAGGTAAACTAATCCAAAACAGTTTCATGACGTATCTGCATTCCAAAAACCAAAACCCTAAACGAAACTCAAAGTGTGTGTTCAGGCACAGCCCTGTCACTTTGTATCGTGCTTAACGAAACACGAACATTCTTCGTTCAATTTCGAGTGTTCGGCTCGATCGAGTACTTTATAAATAACAGTGAATGTCGCGAATAAAATTCTCTTTCAATTTTGCTGCACAACGAATAACTGCTGGTAAATATTAAAAGTTTGCAAGTTACACCGAACATTCCTGAACATTCCCAAACATAAAAAGTCAACAAGTTATTGACAATTTAACAAAATACCAAAAATCTATGAGTATCTCATTTCCTTGGAGAGAGCTTTCTTCCGTAATTAATCGATTATTCAACAAAATAAACTCTTGCACGATAAGTTTTGAATAAAAAGCAAACAGAAATTTTCCACGTCTCTGTAAATCAACACATTTTCCACCTTGTGTAAGACGGTACGTTTCAAACGCACTAGCCTAGTGCAATCGCTCGTTAAAATGAAAATGCTGCCAAATGAATTCTTGCGTTTGAAGGATTTCTCGCTCTAGTTTCGCTATTTGCTCGACCAAAAGTCAACATTCCTTCAATGTTTATGCAATGGACACTGTACACTGTAAAGACACGAGCAGAAGCAAAAGCGTTCCCTCTGTACACACACACACATACACACACACACACACACCAAATAGTGACCCGTACAAATACACCCCAGCCCATACTGCACCTGCACCTTGAACGAGATATCGATGCAGAGTGCAATTCCGCTGGGCATTTACTTGCCCATTAATTGGCTGGAGCGATCGCTGTCCCCCTCCCTTCGATATCGGTAAACAGCAAAACCACCGACACAACGCATCGTGCAGCGTGCAATTTTGTCCCACTGCTTTAGGGACCATCTGGGGGTACCACCGGACCCCGCCCCGCCAACATTGAGGACATGTTACGCGATCGTTAGCCCTGTGTGCGTGTGTTTGCTCTGTTACGCAGCTGTTGGAAAGGAAGCAAATTCTCCCAATGGCCGGGGATAGTGGCGCAAGCGGCCGGTATATGTTTGTGTAACTTGTTGAAGTTTGGATTTTGCGGTTTTGTGAACAAAATCGGGCCATCCATCGCTTAGCCACGCCGACAGGCAACATACACGATGCGCGTCGAACACCTCCCCTCGTGTCAAGGTGAGGTGAACATTTGCGTTTGCGGTTCGGACGCATTTTCTGCCAATTTTCTCACGTAACCACGTAAGGGGGCGAGAGTTGCTAATTAGAATTACATTGCCACAGCGCAAAGGTAACGCCTACGGTTGGTTCAATGTTTCAACATACACTCCTGGGGTGCGTGAGAACAGTCCTTAGATTCGCACTGATTAAAACAATCAAACAAGAGATGCGTATATTCCCAAAACTGTTATGTGATGTCGCAACAAAAACAAACCCTACACTTTTTCGTTTTTGGATATGTTCGTATCAGTACGTAGACATCCTTCTCGTGTATTTTCTTAGAACGACTAAAAACTATTTCTAGAGAACTTCAAGCAAAATGAAGTAACACCATGATACGAGCGAGAAAGCAATTCTGAGAATTGTTCTAAAACATTCATACCGCTGCGTACAGTGGCTCAGCGTCAACGGTGCAATCGAAACCCGCATACTGTGAAGCGTAGTTCCGGTGATAAAATGGGGTATTTGGGTGTTTTCCTTTTTTTCACGATCCCGGCAAGTGGTTAGCACACATCTCGCCCACGACCGCTGTGTGGTTCTGGTTCGATTCGGATTTCGGATATTTTGCAAGCTCGATTCCGGAAATTTTGTTCCTAGTTAAACCGACGGACCCGACTGTAGCGATTCCGAGCATGATATCAGCAGCGATAAGAGCTTGGGTGTGTTACGGCATTGCGTTGGTGGCAAGGATTTGTTGTTTGTTTAAAATAGTAGTTTTAATATTGCTGTGAAAGTATCAAACAACGCGAGTATATTGTTTTTATAAAAAAATGTCTCTTTTGTTGTATATATAAAATACTTTAATTCCTACAAATATTGAAAATATCACCATTCCTGCACATGATATTTTTGACTTTTTTCATCAATTATTATTGTGCTTTACAAGTACTAGCGACTGGTTCATTTAATCCTTCGAATCACATGAAAGAGCGATCAAAAACTGGTCAAAACGTTAAATAAATAGTGAGTTCACACATAGCAAAAGACTCAATACATATGTACTGGGGCGAGATGCTTAGTGAAGAATAAGCGAGCTTTTAGGGTATTTGATTACAAGAATTGATACCAAACTTTCAACAACACCCATTGGATAAACCAAAACAACTATGAATAACTGCTCAACGGCCCAATGGTCGTAAAACTGCACAAGGCAGAAAGCTTTTCACCCTCCACCATAAGACTATGCAAAGTACGGAAAAAAGCAAAGTAATACCCCAAACAAACCAAACACTTTGCGGCATACCGTGGAAAACGATTACTGTCCTGTGCAGCTGAAGCAGCCAGCCCGGCAGACCGAAACCAAACATATTTTCCTTACAATCAATTAAGCTAAATAAATTGAGTTATTTGAAGTTATAAAATTTCACCGTTATTACTTCGGCACAGCCAGTTGTGAGCGGCTTGCTGCTCATCCACTTTAAGCTGGGTGAAGGTGGAGATGGGCAGAGATGGTTCGGGGTAGCAATCACAGGACGACCCGGGACAAAACACAACGATGGCGGGGAATGTTTCTTTTTGGTTCACCGATTCCTTTAGGTCTTTCTTGTACCACCACTACTCGTTTTCGTAGTACACGATTTTTTGGATGAACGAACGGAAACCCCACGCCAACGGGGGCGGATACACACGAATGCTGACCACGCCATGCAGCGGCAACGACGACGGCGACGACACCAGTGGGAACTTTATTCAATTGTCAATCGTTTCGGTACGTTTGAATGGTGCACCCCGGCAGAGATGGAAGAGCCGGCGGTCCCTGTCGGTCTGGTGAAGCAATAACAGTCATCCTCACCGACCAAACGATGTGTGACCGAACCATGCAAAACATGCGCTGGACTGCGTTGAAAAAGGGACGTCGTACATTCATTGGCCGCAATCCGATTCTGGTCCCGTGTGTGTGTGTGTGTTGAAGAAGAATTCAAATAAAGGTCAACCTATAGCACACGGTTTCATGTGCTACGGCAAACCAGTAATATGAGGTTCTGACCCAAGCAAAAGGATATTTAAAAAAAAATGACCCCTTTCCCCTTTCCCAAAACACTCTCGCACAGAACACATTCTAATATCAGACTCATAAAGGGAAAACGACAAGAACAACAAAAAACACATGTGTAGTAAAACTTCAAACAAACCCCTCAACCCCCATCCAGGGCCATTCAGGGACCCCCGAACAACCCCCGTTTGAATGGTTTGGCCCGGTTGCGCTTGGCCAGTGTCTCATCGGTTCGCACTAATGCTGCTTCTGCGAAAGGCGAATAACATTTTGTCCCAATTTCATCGTCCCACGGGAGTGCCCGGACGTGGTCGCTTCTATTTTTTCGTCGTCATCATCGTCATCATACTATCAACCTCGCATACAATTCTCATCTATTC
>AXCO02009955.1:0-12454 GCA_000473525.2 Anopheles melas
CAACTTTACCCATCACTAGTCACTAGTCGACCCATCACTAGTCACTAGACCCCCGCGGCCGCTTTATTTTCGTACTGCTGACTCCACCCACTGGCCACTGATTAGTTTTCAATACTTACAACAAAGGTATTTTTTGCCATTTACTCCGATGTGACACAACAACAAGCGAACCTGCTCGATTTACTAGTTTACTTCATACATAACCTTCTAAAGAAATTTGAACCAACAACCCAAAAACTATGTTTGAATTTTACTTTTATTTTCTGTTTTGTTTTTTTATGCTTATTTTTTCAAAGTTTTCTTTAAATACCGATATTTTTTGTATGATTAGATTATTTAAACCTACATCTCCTTCATCAGACCACTATCTATCTTCCTGAACTTGATTCACTCGATGGCCTCATTTACGCACAAAAAAGCAGGTTAGTTTCCTCCCTCAATTAATCTTAAACGATGCTGCCAGCCGGCTACAAGTGAGACGAAAAACATATTTTGCTCATTCTTCCATTACTCTGAACATCTTTCGCCCAATGCTAGTTCGGTCTGCTAGTTTTTTTTGCGGTTTCCCTTGCGTGTTGCCACTGTTGCCATTTTAGTTTTACACCTAAACAATAGTTTTGCTAATCGTATCAATTTCTGTGTTTCATTCGAGCTCGGATTATACTGTTCCCGGTTTTAAAATGCCTTCCAATAACTACCATCCCGCTTACCATTTCCAGAACCAGAGGCAAGTGTGTGTTTGCGTGTTCGAGTGAGTGATTCGGTAGGTAGAAGTGTTCTAGTGGACGTTCGCTAATGGATAATATCTTACAATATTTACAACGGGCCGCATTATTGCCCCCACCTGCTTACTTTACGCTATTACGTCCGAGCTAGGTTTTCTACTGTGTTAACCAATCTATTGTAAATCAATTTTGAGAACGTCAACCCTCTTGCATGTTCATTTGGATTTCCCCGTTTATTCCATTATTGTAAACATTTTTTTATTAAATAAAATAAAAATGCTAACCAAATTTAAAATACACGAACAGACAACGTCCACAATGCTACTTAAAGCGAGCATTCGGCGATCGACGGCGTTGCATTAAAACCATACTGTTGAGGAATAACTTAGAGACAGAGTGTTGTGTTGTAACAAATTGTCCTACTCCTACAATAACGAGGCTATGAAAAGCATTGTTCCTGGCATTGTTTTTTTTTTTAAATATCATTCTCTGGTGCGTTTCAGTTGAAGGGGGCATTTTTGTGTTGCTTCAATAAAAGCTATGCTGCCAAATATTGCCTTTCGATTGCTTACTCACGTATCTCGGCGAGGGGCTATTATGCTGGTTTGTGTTTTCTGTGTGAGCAAACAAATTACGGGCTGCCCTGCATGCTGTCGTCGCTTTCGAGATACGTTACGTACGAGTCCGTACTATCCGGATGATGGTGCCCACTAAGATCCATGTGCGAACCGATCGGAGGAACCTGGCCTCCCTGGCCCGGCATGGGTGGCATTCCGCCGGGGCCACCTCCAGGCCCGCCACCACCACCATTACCGACGTCGTAGCCATGCATCTAGAAATAGACAAAAGAGCACAAAATTAAATAACATACAGCACACATTAAAAAAGTTTTGTGGACATTTGTGTTTATGTGAACTAGTGATGGACGGGTCGACCCGAACCTATCGGGTCGGAGCCATCCGTAAGCGACCCGGAGTCGTTCGGGTAGACCCGAAAGGTACAAGTAAGTTCAGTAGGTGCAACGACTCCGGTAGGTGCAAGAAAGCATAAGCGACTCCGACTCATTGGTGCAACGAGTTCGGGTCGAACCAAGGTGGGCTCATTCCGACCCGCGGGTGCAGTGAGTTCGGGTCGACCCGACTGAAGAGTAGGTGCGAGAAAGCATAAGCGGCTCCGACCTGTTGGTGCAGCGAGTTCGGGTCGGGTCGAGTCAAGAATCCGACCCGATCCGACCCAAACTCGCTGCACCAATGGGTCGGAGTCGCTTATGCTTTCTCGCACCTACTCATCATTCCAATCCATCCGAACTCGTTGCACCCGCGGGTCGGATTTGATTCCGACTCCGACCTAGCGCACCCGCTGCACCCACGGGTCGGAATCGATTCCGACTGGCTCGCGCCCGACATCGGGTCGGGTTGTGAAATGAATCGTATGACCCACCACTAATGTGAACGCTTCAATAAACTTATTTAGAATAAAGCTGAACACGCAGAGCAAATAACAGCACATATCCAATATCCAGCACATATCGAACGTCAGCCATGACGAACAGAAAACGGGAGAAAAAAAAACAGACAACCAAAAACTAACCAATGCAAAAAGCTTTAACGCATATTTCATGGATTGTTATAGCTACGTTGGATGGTGCATCGTTTTGCTGGTTTTACTTGATTGGCTTAGGTTTGTATTTTTTGTATCGCGGCGAATCCTTTTTGCCGTCGTCTTCCGGCTTAATCAGCGTATTAATGGCGGCATCTACCCCCAAGACGGGATTTGTGTTGCGTTCTGGTTCCTTTAGCGTTTTTTGCAATTTTCATCTCCTATCTACCTCTTTTGTTCGTACCATTGTGCTGACAAAACTGCCATTTTGTAGGTTCATCGTTTTGTTCATAACAGCTGCACCGTTGTTTAACGTTAATAAAAAAATGCAAATGTTCAGTTTGCAAGTTTGTAGGCTTCGTATAGAGGTTTGAAATTCCATACACTAGATGGACAATTTTCATTACAGGCCTTATGAAGTGTTGACATTTTTACAACCTACTGCGCTGTATATGATATTTGTCGTGAAGCATTATTCAACCAACAACAAAAACTGTTGCGTTCTACGCGAACAGAACCAGTTGCGTTCGTTGACATTTTACGATCATAATACCAGAGCTCATTGCTACTTTTACTTACCTGATTGACTAAATGCTGGAAAGCGGGTGTGTGCGTATTGATCGACCCGTTGCTATCGAGATCAGAGTGGAGTGCAAAATCGGACAGTGCCTTCCACGGTGGCTGATACGCCGTTACCTCTAGGCCGTGCAGATTGAGCGGCGAGTCGTGTCTAACGGGTGAGCTGGCCACCATCGGTATACCCTGCATTCCGTAGCCCAACTTTCGACCTTCCTGTGGAGCATTCGCAAATTAAAAAGGTAGGGCAAACGTTACTCACTGACACTCCTCCCTGCCCAACGGGCCGGCGAATAGATAGTTCAATGCAACCGTGCTTACTTTCTCCTGCTGCATCTGCAGTTTCATTTGGATGGTTTTTTTCTTATCCTTGCAGCGCTTGTTCTGGAACCAAACCCGTATGACCCGCGGTGACAGACCGGTCATCTCCACTAGCTGCTCCTTCATCAGTGCGTCGGGCCGGGGGTTTGCATTGTAGCACGTGCTGCGGGTGGGGTGATGGAGAAATGAAATGAAAGGTAAAATCAAACATAAAGAACATGCTTGGCAGGCGTTGCAAGCTCGATAGTAGTAGACGCAGTCTCAAATTGCACATGTGCATTATGGGTTGGTTTGCTGTGAAGCGCTGTGCAAACACAGTGCCTGCACGGTTTACCCAGATTACCGCGGCGTACGCGTGCTTTGCGCGGGGCTGACACATACGCTTTGCCGTTCCGCACCCGAGCGACTCGGCATTATGGTAATAATTTGCACAATTTGTATTTCACTTAGCAATCAATATTAATGATGGAAAACGCCATTCGACGCACGGTGTACGTCGGGCGATCGCTTGCATATATGCACTTCTAATTAGAGATAATTCACAGGCGACTGGAAGTTCGCGTAGGTCCCACAAGGTTTGTGCGTGACGGAGTTGAGTGACTGCAAAAGTGTGTCTCCAAGAGACTGTGGAGACGTGGTGGCGCTCATGCAGCATGACCGACTACCGGTTTGCTGTTGGCTGAAGATATTCATCAGAATCAGTTCCTCACTCTCTCTCTCTTTCTTTCTCTCCCTGCCCCTCCCCCCTCCCCACCTGCATTTGGATAATTTCAAGATAACGCCTTAAAAATATCGGTGCAATTGTGTGAAATTGTTGTTTGTGTTTGGCACACAAGAGAACAAACACCATTTTTCGCATAAAATTGCGTTAGCAGATGAATTGTTTAGTTCACATTTTATTGTCTTGCTTTTGTTAACTGAAAGTATTTAAGAAAGTAATGACTCTACTGCGTGCAAAATAATGGGGAACGATAAAATAATGTAATAACAAAATATGCTTCTTGTGGCGATGAATGATGCATACATGAGAACATACTATTAAACCTTTTTAATCTCAGTCTGGTGCATTATTTGGCACCACAGTAGCTAATAACGTTTTGGAGATCATATATTGTATGCTACTATCATCATCATCATCATTATCATCATGAAATTGCATAGATCAAATGTGATGAAATGTTTACGCATAAGCATTCCTAATTTTACCAATCAAAATTTTAGGTAATTTTACGTTGCTGCCCATTGAAGTGCCAAAATGCCTGAATATACATCGTACCGCTTCGGTAAATGAGTTGCCCAATCATCCAAAGAGACCCATCGAATGTTGCAACTATTGAGTAGATACTTACCGTAGTGTGTGCAGCTGCTTCTCGTTTAAAACCGTCCGCACTCGCGTCGGTTTACCGTCCGAAGGTCCGGAGGGTCCTTTGCCTCGCAAGCTTTTATGAGATCCCGATTCGCTGCCAGAATCTGTGGAAGAAAACAAAAAAAAAAGTTCGGTTAATTGTATCACTTATGAAGCTATGCTTAATCATGTATTATCAGTTGCCCCTCAATATTATTGTTAATTATTATTAACGACCGATTCGCTCGCAAGGTGCTGTTCCCAGTGATTATCGATAGAGGGCGACACGGCCCGCGTTAGGGTGGTCAACGTTCAACACTGATCGGGCCGAATATTCCCGAACGCTTACGATCGAAGCTGCAGGAGAGAACAAAGTTCATTCTTTCGCCTTAGCCCGAGACAAGCGACGGATTTTTAGCTTCGCAAATAAAAATATCGATGCTTAAAAAACGCTTGATTTGATAAAAAACAGTTTACTTTGGCTGAAAGAAAGAATCCTGTTGCAGTGTGCAACAATTATCGATCGCCGGTAAAACCCTGATCTTATCAAGGAAAACTTTGCCGCTTCCTTTACGTACATTTTGTCAGGCAAACGGCACCGAACGTTACAGAAATTGCAAGAACGCATCGTGCACGGGAAAAGAAATGTATCCGCAATGATAGAATTCATGTCAAACTTTGGTTCACATGAACTACATTTGCGTTGCTCGGTGAAGATTGCCTTTTGTTTGTTTGTTTGTTTTTTTTTTGTAATCTTCTTTCTCTCTTGCCAGCCTACCGATCGCTGTTTCGGGGTCTGGTATCTGTACATCAACCGTGCGGTCAGCCGCGATTACATCTATTATTATTATTTCTCGTGTTTTGTTGATTTGCCGCCGCACCACAAAGTCCGGTATTGAATTGTACCGAAAGGCAATTGAGAACGAAAAGGAAGGAGCACACTATCGACTCCCGAAGTGAGTCAATTATTTGGTTGTAAGACTGTACTAGACGGCTAGAAGGTCTGGCACTCGGGAAAAGGCCACGGCACACGGTAAAAAGGGGTGAAGGTGTAGGGTTAAACAAGATACGGAGGTATAAGGCAAAAAAAAGCTCGCACAACACAACCTACGTACGCTATGGTGCCGGGCCGTACCACGTCAATACACAAGCAAACAAACCCAGGCAAGAGCAAAGAAAACACGGGTACAAACACGGTACCGCCAAATTCGGCAGAATAGTAGAGATCCGCGATCAGTACCGATAATTATCAATACACGTCTAATTACGGGCGGGAAAATCGTTACCGAAATCGGAAACTCGAGCCACGAATGCTTGCCTAGGCTCTTGCCTGCCAGGGCGGCAGGCTTAAAGGCAGGAAAAGAAAGACAGCGCAGGAAACGTGCGGTCGAGGGAACGCATTTTCTCTGCAACATTTTCAACGATATTAAGTACTATGGTACAGTGATCGCGATTGCAATTATCGGTACTGCGATACCTATGAGGTGCCGGCCGCGGTACAAAAACATGCCCGGCGTAGGAAAAAGAGCAAAGGCATCGCGGGACATACATACAAGACGCGATGCTGTCGAATCAGTGGTGGGTGGGTGGGTGAGGAGTTTGGCAGTGTCAGTGGCAGGGTGTGGGTTCGGAGAGGATCGGGGAGAAGTAAACTTGTTGGCCTAAAATTGGAACATTTGTACTGTATGTAGGACTGCTTTATGCTTCGACCTTATGCTGTATGTTTGGTGTTGTTGCTCCGCTTCAACCTTTTCTGCAGCACTCTTCGAGGCGTGTGATGTACGCGATTGTCGTTTGACGAATGCCGTCTCCATGGCAATTATTAGCAAGCGCAGAAGCTCAATAATAGCGCTATAAACGATGTTTAAAAGAGTTGGACTAAGGTCTATGAACATGTAGAGGTAACATTAGTTCGGCAACATTTCTAAATTTTCCTATTTATGTCAAAAACTGTGCACGTTTTTGGCAATAAAAATGTCTTAAAAATTAAGTTGAAATTTTAGTATCCGGTTTGGTATGCAAACTGTTCGACAATCTTTCTGTTACAAATAAACATGAAACAAATCGAATTGAAGCAAAAATGTTCCCGCAACATGAGTTTGACGATTTGGCAACAAATGTTCCCCCAACATTTTAATAGACCCGAGCCGCTTAGCTGTAAAAGCCACATGTATGTTAAATGCGATGTTTGTTGAGTGGATGAAATGCTATGTAGTTTATGCAATATATGCACGTTGCCTGCCTGCATCATATGTATTTGGCATAAATTATGTAGAAATGGGAAACATTAAACAAATAAACACACAAACAAGCAAACGAACAAAATCAAAACAAAAAAGAACAAAAAGAAACATCATATATAAATGCATTCGGGCAGATGATAGAAAACAAAACAACAAAAAAAGTGCCTTTTGAAGTTTTCCCGCCACTATCAACAGAAGACAAACCCGAAAAAGATTCCGATTGGGCTCGCCTCCGCCTCGTTACCCTTTTTCGCATGTTCGACCAAACGTGCCGGAACACCGTCGTGCAACGGGAGGGGGCTGCAGTGTGACAAGTTCGGTCGATGTAGACCGTGTGTCTGCAGTATTTACACAACCGAACATAAGTGGGTACAAGCTGATCGAGATTCAAGGCGGCAGGGCAAACGCGAAGGAACAAAATAAATACCGAAACCGGACATTTTGTGGTGTAGCATGTGGGAGTGGGGGTAGCTCAGGGACACGAAGGACATACGCAGGCTGGTAGAGTGTGAAGGAACGGCACGACGACTCATCGTCATTACCATCATCAGTACCATTCACCATCATTCTGGTAAAATGGGAAGGAATGAGCATCACCAACGGGCTCAAGTGGATCGTCACTAGATCGCCGTCATCAACCCGGACGTAAGTTGCCATACGACAATATCATCGATACGGCGGGCGGCGACAGGAAGAGAGACGAGGGAACCAGCTATCAGACAATATTTGTCCACGAAGCACTTGACCATAAGCATAAAGCGATGCCGATCATTGTTACGCGTTTGAGGTACTTTCAAACCGCCTAGCCTCATGACTGACTTATGCCGCCTCGTTGGCGCAGGTTGATGTGTCGTGTGTGTGTTTTTGCTTATACTTTTCTATCACCGCTATCACCTGCCGTGGACGGAATGGTTTTGCGCGAGCGGGACAGGTGTGAATGTATATTTGATAAGCGATGGCATCGATAAGCACTGATTAGCTATTCAATCGATCGATTGACAACATACGTAAAGATGAGTGAATTAAGATTGTTCGAAAGGGAAGATTAAACTGATGCAATGAGGCATAGTACAATGTCGTTGTTGACTGGCATGAAAAAAACGTTTCAATAAACATTCTTATTTACGACACGCAACGTCGATTATAATAATTTATGGAAAATGGTATCCAAATGAGACTTCAGACCTTGTCAAACAGATATTCAGACTTACCTGACATGGAGCCAAGTTCACTCGAGTGATTATTATTGCTTAAACTATTATTGTTGTTATTGGTACTGCTGATGTTGTTGTTGTTGTTGTTGGCATTGCCGCTGATGTTGTTGTTGGGCTCTACACCCTGTATGAGGCCATTTTGGGACGATTTCTCCAAATGATCATGGTCCTCCTTGCAGTACAGCGAACCACCATCCCGGAGCGCAAACTCGTCACCTGTAGGGTTGTTTAAATGTTCAATTTAAAATAAAACGACGCAAAACTTTCAAACATTTAATGAACATTTACCTGGTATTAGTTGCCGAGCGCAGGCCGAACATCGGAAGCATTCTATGTGGTAGATTTTCGTTTTGGCCCGCATCACGAAGTCGTTTTTGCTAAAAGAGCTCCCGCACTTATCACATTTGGTACCGAATAATCTGTATGGGAGTTAGGGGGGAAGCTTTTTTAAGCATTCTCAATTCAAATCGGATGCATTAATGACTGTAAGACACTAACCTCACATAATCTCGCTTGCAATAGGTTTTGCCGTCACGCACGAAACAGGTACAGCTCTCGTCCAGAAATTGACGACATTCCTGGCACTTTAGGCAGGCCGCATGCCACTCGAGGTCTGGTGCGACACGCAGGATGTATTGGTCATGTATTTGACCGCCGCATCCAACGCACAAGGATAAGCGTTCTTTTTCTGTAAAACAAAAGTTAAAATTAGATTGTTGTTTAGTGATCCAAAGTATTTTTAGAATAAAGTAAAAAAATATACAAAAAAATATTTAAAAAATCGAATGACAGTAAATGATAGCAGTAAAACTACACTTTTTCCAACAAGTAACATTTGTTATTGTCATTGTATGTCAGTGTTAACTTTCTGATTGTTTGCGATAGAGACCTCCAAACACATGTACTCAAATGTTTAAATTAATTAAATTTTATTAAAACGAAAAAAAAACCCAAACAATTCACCAAAATGTGATTTGATTGCAGATTTGACGTCGAAACTTTAAAACAAACCAGCAAATGTAAGCGTTAAAATTGAACGACTGTATGTCTTAGTTTTATATTTTATCTTTATTTTCACATTGATTAAAATGTCAAAATTTTATGTTAAATAGCACAATAGATTAGTTACTACAAACACTGGGCTAGTATCAAATCAATTCCAAGCGAAGGTTTTGAACGAATTCTAGCGTTAAAGATTCTTCACCCAATGTTGAGATACATAGCGCGCTTGGATACGACGTGCTTACTTTGTAGGCGGAGCTTGCGCGGTACATATCACGCACACAAATACGACTTATACACGCGATGTCACACACAC
The DNA here is from genome assembly GCA_000473525.2 of Anopheles melas. Taxonomy (NCBI): domain Eukaryota; kingdom Metazoa; phylum Arthropoda; class Insecta; order Diptera; family Culicidae; genus Anopheles; species Anopheles melas. The sequence continues at coordinate 9,342 of AXCO02009955.1, forward strand.
ACACTAACCACGTCGTTCTATATACATTCTACTATATACAATCGAGTACTTCGTGATTTGAAACTATTGTAAATTGTAAAGCTTCAGTTTTTTTTTAACAATTAATATTTTCTCGATGTTTATTAAAAGAAAACGAATCCTCAAAAATATGAAAAATACCATTCTTTTAGCTTAAAATATTCCATATTTTTTTAGTCCGAGAATATGAACACGATATGATTGGTTCCTGCCACGCAAGGCTTCAAAAACGAAATATGATAGCAATTGCGCTGAAGCATACCATTTACAGGACGCATTATCGACGCTGCTATTTGAGATTCCGTCTGCCATTGTCACGCGAAAAGAGAAAACTCAATTGCACATTTTCTTCATACACCACTTCGTACAGCGTAGAGAAAAGATGCTAATTTCTGTCATGCGATGCGAATGCACGAAACCTTCCAAGCGTTCAAGCTTGCTGTTGACGGAACGATACGATAGCATACGGTATAACAGCAAGATTTCACGGAATCACAAATATACGCGACTGCTGCTAATAATCGACGAAAGTGTACTCCTCGGAGCTGTTTTCTCGGCTACGACAGTAAAAGACTGGTTCTGGAGTGTATGATTATGGACGTTTGCATCGTTCGATGTACATTTCCAAAATTTTCCAAGTTTCGAACGATAACTCCCTTGGTCGTTTTTCCCTTTTATCTTTATGGCGGAAAACACTTAAGCCAGCAAGGACTAACTGAGGGGCCTGCGATCAAAACTCGAACTCACTCGTCAGCCGTCCGCCATTCCATGTACATTCAATACGCTCTGAGTCTTCAATCCGCTGGGAGATTGTTTTCCCCTACTACCTTAAACACATACTAGTGGAAAAGCAAATCTTTCCATCAGTCTCCGAACCACTGGGTTCCATTTATTGCTGCGGTTTTTCAAGTGGAAAGGGAAGGTTTTTTTTCATCTTCTTTGTAGAACCATTCGATTGTTCCCCAACCTAAGGTACCCCAAGCGACAGAATCGAAGAGCTCTTCTAAGCGGCTTTGCTTGGGCGGCAATGAAGGTTCATTTTTAACTTTTTGAAAAAGAACTACATGATTAGTTTAACGAAATTGTAAGGTATATAAAACGGGGTGAAATGTGATACGACATGAAAAATAGCTCAAGTATAGTTAAAATGTGAAACACAAAACAATGGATAATTTTCATTGAAAAAATATGTAAAAATAAAATGATAAAAAGTGCAAGTGAAAGATGAATTTTTAGTGTTGCAATAATTTTTAAGCAACAATCCCGGGGTTGTTGAATTTATATGCTTTTATTGCATTTTATAGCAAGTTCTTGGCGGTCCGAATCCGAACCAAGGATCGCTTTCTAATTAAAACGGATTAATTGACGATTCAACTAGAGGCTGTTTCGAGCTAACAAAATTATATGTTGACAATTTCTTGAAAACCCCGTGTATCTGACTCAACAAAAAAGGGAATGGATGTTTTTTTTCATCTTGTTTAATTTCAATTAAAGCTGCAAAGTTTAACACATTACTCAACACTTTAAGTACATAGTGAACTGCTAAAATCTACAACATACACAACCTTTTTTTTATTAATTATAATTTTTTATCCTCCTTTAAAAGTCATTCGTTCTTGATTAGTTCAAGTTCAAACATAAACAGCAGCAGACACCATTTTCATAAGAATGGCCTCTCAGTTAAGTTAATCAGCAGTTAAGTCTGCACAATAGCAAACACTCGAGTGTGGCACATAGTTGAAAAATTAAACAAAAAATGTCGGGTGAAATTGAAGCACCTGTCTACAGCCACAAACATTTTAATTATCATGACACTCGGTCACATTAACAACTTAATACGTTCAAATTATTTGTTCAATTAGTGGCAGCGTTAAACTGACACCACAAAAAAGTGCCTTCTGAACATATGTACTATCGTACGAAGGATGAACGAATGCTTTTATATGTGTTGCAGAGTTTTCGTTTTTTTGTGTTGTGTTTGGCCTTTGCTAGAATTCAATTACCTACATTCTTAGCAATTGACATTGGGTTCCATTTTTTTGTATTGGATGCAAATTTTAACAAACGCAAGATTCTTTTGAAATTAAGCATGAAATGATCACGAGCTGTCCGGGGGATAATTTCATTAAAAAAAAGGAAAAAAAAACTTCAAATGATTTTCCGCGACTTTACACAAATAAATTATTCAATCAAACAAAGTCCTACAATTGGTGTGGCGAACGAACGAAAACGAAAGAACCACGCATATAGATAGAACGAGTGAAACAGGATTCCGGTGTTAACGATCTCCAGTTCGCTACCGAACGATGGGGACTTTGAGTGCTGACAGCATCCAGGACTCATCCGGGAAAGCATCAACAGCAGCAGCCATCTTTATACCGGTTTCTGCATCAACCTCAATTCCGACCTAACGTACTTTGCAATCCGCTTTTGTCGACTTCAAAGTTTGCCGACAACGGGGACCTGTTGTAGGCCTGTGGGCTCAGAATAAAACACGTCCACAGAAAACATACATTTTAAATAAGCATTATTCAATTGGCCCTTGTAGTCGCGGGGCGTGTGCGTCTGTAAAGTCCAGCATATTTCGTTTGCTTTTTTTGCTTTTTCAAGTTTATATCGTGGTATGATGTAAAATTGTGCTGTTTTTTTAGTGGTGATACATTTTGGCCTAATTTATAATCAAAATGGGGTTTCCACTTCCATATAGTGAGAGGTAATTTGCAACTGCAACTGATTTTTTACTAATCATCGCACATCATGCTACTGAAAATATCAAATAAAATACATGGACTCCAAAAAGTCATATCATGAACGTTTACAAAATGAGACAGCCTAACAACTGATAAACAAAAATCAGTAAGTTTTGTTTTCCATTCCTTTTACTCTAGTTTGTTTCGCTTCTAATCGTACAGTTACCGCACGCGCCGGATTTTCACGACAGAAATATTTTATGGTGATTAATTTTATGTTCGGCAAAGCAATCTGAGCCAGTGTGCACCAACAATGCCACAGCGTGTGTCACTTATAATAGGAATAAGAAAACGAGAATGTTTTATAAATAGTGAAATGTAAATTAAATTCTAGCCGGTCTCGTA
>AXCO02009956.1:0-11684 GCA_000473525.2 Anopheles melas
TGAACCCACTAGTGAAGTGAGCTTGGCTTTCAGCGACTTATTGTTACCATAGCAGGATAGTCAGTCCTACGTATGGGGGCACGGTCTATTCGGGACTTGAACCCATGACGGGCATGTTGTTACGTTGTACGAGTTGACGACTGTACCACCAGACCGGCCCTTCCTCAACTACACATACCTTGCATAATCGCATCAGCCCAACCTTTTTCCCATGCTCACCCCCAGCCAGCGGTCACGAAATGCGCGATTAGGCCGAGAGACAGCAAGACAGCAGGCAACCCGGCATAATACCGCACTCAATTGGCAAACTCACTTACGCGAAAGTATGAAAAGTGCGATAACAGCGATCATTTCACACCGCACACAAAACACACACGCGCGCAAACGACAAGTGGTTGTGTACATCGCACTAAACCTATCCAAAAAAGTGCCATCAAACCGGTTGCTGACCTGTCTGCCCTCCCGTCTGCTGATACGATCGTGTTTATGATTAGATGGTTTCTGTTTTGTTTTTGGGGGGAGCTGTTTGCCGATCAAAAACAATCTTCTCGTCCGCTTCGTTTTAGCACACCTGTCTTACGTTGTTCTAGTCGTTTCTCACGATAGCACCCAAGACGATCGTCTTCTTTGTACATGGACAACACCTTTGTTTTTCTTTTGCGCCCGGGGGTGCCACGAAGAGACGAAAATCCGGCCGTACTGTGGTGCTGAGGTGTGCTGAGGTTATCGCGACTCAGAAACGATCGTTCTCTCGAAGCTACCACAGAACGGTCGTCTGTCCGACGGTCAATGATTTTATTTACTGATCAGCTCCTCCATCCTCTTCATGTTCTCTCCCCATTCTCACCATTACCAAAAATACAAATAATTTCAGTCACAACCGTCGGACATGATAGAGCTCCAGTGAACAGTGAAGCGGTAAGAGTCATTCCTTGCACAGCCAGCACACGATCGCCCGGTCAGTCTTGCTGTTGATCGCTGCGCGAAAGGTTCTCCGGGAAAGCAAAACAACCTACTCCGCACAATCAGTATGAGTGCATTACCGACGGTACTGCTGCTAGCCGGACTAGTGGCCTGTGTTGCCGGGCTGCTGACGGACGAGGCCTGCCCACAGGATGTGACGGCGATGAGTGGCTTTTCGCTGAACGATTACGCCGGCCGCTGGTACGAGATCAAGCGGTACGAGCAGTTCTACGAGAAGGATCTGGACTGCGTGGTGGCCGAGTATCAGAAGACGGGCGACAACAGCATCTCGGTGAAGAATGGTGCCTTCAGCCTGGCTAACAATACGCGCGTGGTGGCGGACGGTACGGCCGTGGTATCCTACCCGGACGATACGACCCATCCGGCCAAGCTGAGCGTCGCGTTCTTCGGAGCAAGTGAGTGGAGCTGACCAGGCGGAATGACAGTGATCGTATAACAAATCTGCTACTGTTTTATCCCAAATCATCTCACAGAGCCCGATCGTAGCAACTACTGGGTGCTGGACACCGACTACACCTCGTTCGCCGTCGTCTGGTCGTGTGAGCCGTTCTTCCGCGATCCCTCCAAGAATGTCCGTAAGTATCGAGGAAGGCAAAGGAAAAAAGTGAACGATCTTTCTCACTCACAACTGACCTTTTATCCCATCAATATACTACTAGTCGGTTTCTGGATCTTCTCGCGCAACCCAACCTTCCCGACCGACGAAGCCGTGGTGAAGCGCGTGGACGAGCTGGTGAAGAAGTACGCCGATGCGTCCAAATTCGAAGTACCGAACCAATCGGACGAACGATGCCCCCGATCGTACTAGAAACTCTCACAAGGTACTAACGGTGTGTAAGTGGAGTGATTTTCTCATAAAAGACAATAAAGCGACTGTAAGGCGGTAAAACTCACGAAACTCTCTTTTTTTTTTTTGGAGAATTGGGTTCAAACAAGCTGATAAGCTTTGGATTTCTGCCTCAAACTCAATAACGTGCCGATAAGATAAAGTATGACACAAAAAAAGCCAGATTATGGGACTTTCAAGGTATCACATGCACATGAATGTAAAACGTAGTTGATTATGGTTTATTGTCCACAAACAGACCTTGGATTGTACAGTTAATTGGTAAGTTTATATCCACTGTTGATCCAACTGGAGAAGATCATCCTTAAAACACAGGACACCTAAAAGATAGACGGTAAAAGATTGTTACATTAAAATCCGATCTAAAATCCAAGAATCCCGTTCACGTTTACTACGTACCGTTCGTCTAGCTGGCTAGTGAATCGCACCAGACTACGATCAATGTACCGCCGCATGATGTAGTGTATGCGGAACAGCACGTCCGTGTCGGCGGGCAGCGTTGGCGTTCGCGACAGCACCCAGAAGCTTTCCTCCGACTGCTCCTCGCCACGCGGTTGACAGTTCCAGACGACCGAAAACGTCTCATAATCAGTATCCAGCACCCAGTAGTTCGATAGGTCATTTGCTGTGAGATCAAACAGAGATACACATCACACCAACGTTCCAGTGGAGAACAGCCTTAAGACCGCCAACTTACGTGCACCGAAGAAGGACACGTTCAGCTTGCCCTGCACGACCTCCTCGTCCGGGAAGGACAGCACCGCCCGGCCGAGCGCATTGATCGACGATCCGTTGAACAGGTTGTAGGCCGAGTTGGATACCTGCACCGAGCCGTCCTCGTTCAGCGTGTACCGCACCTGCACGCAGTCAAAGTTTTCCTCGAACTCGCTGTCGTAGCGCTGCATCTCGTACCACTTGCCAAGGTAGCTGTCCACCTCGAAGTACTGCTTCACAGGCACGTTGGTCGGGCAGGGACGGTCGAACATGAGCCCGCCGTACACGGCACCGGCCAGCAGGCACACGATGGCCACCGAAAGTGCAACAGTTTGCATGGTGAAAACGGGTCGTCGTTCGCTTGCTTGCTTTGGGGAGAGCTCCTGTACGCTTCCAGGTACACTGTGTGGTGGGTCAACTCACCGGCAAAAGGCTTTATAGTGAGTGACCCTACCACCACCTACCGGTGCAATATATCTTACAACAACGATTGATAAGCGCCATAACCATTCTTGAGCCAGATACGGGTACGAAACAGCGGAAGAACATGGCGTGATTAGAATCTTACTCATTTCTCACGTCACAAACCCAACCCACCGGGTTTGGGTCCGCTGTGCGACACACTGTGTTTGTCATACCAGCTTCTCACATCAAACCCGTTCCGGCCAGACGTCGGAAATTTTCTTTCGCTCTCAGCGAAGCATAAAATTGGTTCCGACACGCGATGCAATTTCGGGTCGGCTGTACCCCGGGCCATACCTTCACCCATCCCAGTGGGATGCGGGAGGGGTGGCATGTGTGTACGGTTATCGATAAGAGCCCCGAAACGGTGGGTAGAGTGACACGACCAAGTTTATGTAACGTTCGTTTATCATACCTCACCCAAAAAACGGAGATAGCCTTCTGCCGGAGTGTCGCCCCACTCGTCGTCGGTGTTCGGAGTTCGAAACCGCCCTGCCTTAATGGCTTCCGGTTGAATGATATTTCAATTTTTGGTTGCTTCGGTAGGAGTGGGGGATGGGAGGAAAGGGTTTGTTTTTGGCAGCCATGACGCGGTCAAAAATGAATTCTCGAACAAACAGCACAGCGGTTTGTCACCACACACTTACCACCCTCTGCGGAGTGGGTGGGATGGTTCGCAATCATGCTACACCTACACCTGTAAGGGGAATGCGGGGCAAAATGGTCTGGTGACGTCAACTGCGAAATGGTCAACTGCGACCATTGGTGACACGGTTCAAATGTCTTACTGCAACGTATGATTCCTAAATAAATAAGGGAATGTTTATATTTAAAAATAAAAATTAAAGAATTTAAAAACACGTTTTTCATGAAAAAAATATTTTTGACTTTAGTGCATTCAAACGTGTTTTTTTTATTTTTTAAGTTATTTTTTGTATGTTTAATCTAATTTCTTTGATATTTCGTTCATTAGATTCATCCTACTATACATATCACCAGACATTGAAGTACAATGAAGTAACATTTATTGTTTTTCTGAACATGGTTACTTGGATCATTTCAAGTATATTGCACCAAATCCAACGTGGAGAGAGAAAGATAAAAAGGCAAGAGAGAAAGGTGAAAGGTACGTACGCACGTGCATTTGAGAGAGTTGGTGAGAATGATGCTCGCAAAATACGGCGATGTGACGAGCATTACATTTTCATAGCCGAGAGGAAGCGACTTTAATAAAAAAAAACGTGTAAAAAACGTGTAATAATAATTATGCTCAATATAACGATTTAATATTTAAGATTTAATTTAAGTGTAACAGTATCGACTACTTCCTCAAAATCACTTTTAACTGATTTACTCCATGAGATACAGAGCAAAACCATGACCATTATGCCCCATGTTCCCCTACCCAGCTTGTTTGTTTGCACCGCGACCACAACGCACCAACCGATCCAGGGCAACGATCATGACGTTGATGATGGTGATAATGATACATAGTGGATGCATATGAATCGAACGGAGATGAATCTTATCGCACCATTGATTTTTGGCTTGTGTATTTGTCTTTCGATGGGGAAGACATTCTTATCTATGCAAAAGATATAAAAAGGAGATGTGCCACCACCGCCGGGCATAGGGGACCCAGAAACATTGGCTTTGCAAGCTAGTTTTGGCTCGACGGTTTAAAGTTACATCGTTGAAAATGTTGAAGCAGTTGGTTTGTGGTACCCTCTTCCTGGCCACCCTGGTACAGGGGACGATTTTCGAGCGACCGTGCCGTACAGATGTTGCCGTTGTGCAGGACTTCCAGGTGGATCAGGTAAGTGTCAAACGGGAGTGATATGTTCTCCTTATCGCTTCAATCAAACACATTCGCATCACGCAACGTCGCCCCTCAGTATCTCGGCCTGTGGTACGATCTGGAACACTACGAGGCCAGCTTCGAGCAGAACACGGATTGCGTAACGGCCGAGTACAGCCGGTACGCGGACGGTTCGATCCGGGTGTTCAATTCGGCCGTCCGGCTCACCGACGGGCTGCTGTACGCCGTGGACGGACTGGCACTGCTGAGCTACCCGGAGGCGGAAGTGCTGGAGGCAAAGCTGAACGTTTCATTCTACGGTGCACGTGAGTCCGTCACACCGATTTTTTTCCCTTTCCTTTCCCCGGAACTAAAGCTCTCAATGTCCATCCTTTTCCATCGAGCAGCGAATGATGAATCAAACTACTGGATATTGGATACGGACTACGAGAACTACTCGATTGTGTGGAGCTGCGAACCGATCGGAGAGGAACGATCGCTCGGTAAGGCCCCACCTTCCCCTAAGCCCGACCTGCCCAGTGGCAAACATAATGATAATAATTGAATGCTTCATATGACATCCTGGGCTTCTTTTTGTTTGCTCCTTTTTCTATGCAAACAGAATACTATTGGCTGCTTTCCCGCACCCCAGCGCTGCCGGAGGACGAGGAGCTGAGGGACAAGATTGAAATGCTCAAGGAGCAGAACGGCATCATCGACGATGAGCTCATCATTACGGAACATTTTGCCGAAGGGTAAGTGCAAATTGTTAGCATTGCTTTGGTTGTAAGTAATAAGAATCTTTCCTTTTGTCGCCGTTTGCTTGCACTTCATCTCCGCACAGTTGCAACATTAAGCGAAACGGTCTATTGTAAAAACACAACGGAATACACACAGAAAAGCAGTAAGGTGAAGAGCAGAAGAGCAATAAGGTGCGAATAAAGATACTAAAATAAAGAAGAAAAAACTCTATCTGTATTATTTTACTGAGAGAGTACTGAGAACTTTCATTCCAATGTGATAAAATTGTTTTTAGACATAACGATCTACGCGACCATAATTATTGTTACAGGGGGGATAATGGTTCCGAAATTGAACACACCCGATCTTGTACCAGTTACTATCTATATTAAATACACTACCAAGTCCTTATGATTGTATGATTATTGCATTGCACTGTAATGTACCTCTATCGTAAATTAAATGATGGACGATACTGTAAATCAAAGCAATGACATGACCAGTAAACAAATCAATAATACTAACAAATATTCATAAATTCATCATCAATTTAGCACGGCATGGTGTGTAATTAAACAATTAAACAACACATACACATACACTAACTTGAATGTTTCGAAGTAGAAAAAAAGCCGCCTGAAGGTATGCAATCGACATGACAAAATAGCGCACAGTGCTGCACATGACGCAGTGGACATATGGATACAAGATCGTTTATTGAAATTGATGAAAATGAAAAATTGCTTCTGAAACTATTCCAATCTTCTAGCTCATAGGAAACTAATTCTCATTCAAAAAAAAAATATTATGAGAACGATACTAAAATGAAAACAAATTAACACAATATCTATCCAGGTAGCAATGTTGGATGCTGTTAACAACTCCGCAGAAAAACTAATTTAAATTCCGTTCCTTTGACACAACGATGCAACGATGTTCCACCTAATACCACAGCCAGCACCTGGCGCACAGCCACACAGGGGAGGGCAGCATCATTCCTGCGCCCGAAGACTGCTGTCGTAATCGTGTTTTATCTTAAGACGGCGGATTCGCCAACCCATCTTCAGTTTAGTTTCAGAGCTCGACCGGATCGGATCATCCCGAAACGGCATACGGCACACGTGGTCAGTGCACAGTGCTTTTGTTTTTAACAGCACGTATCTTTGTGTTGGTTGAATTTTTGTTAACTTAGTTATCACCACAAGCGTGCTGCAAGTGTAATTTTGTATAGTTTACATTAGTGGTAATAAAGCATTGACTATGATCAGTAAAACAGTGAACATGTTCGCATTAGCCGTGCTGATCGTCAGCAGCCTGCAAGTGGCAGTGGGATTTGTGGTACGCGATGGAAACTGCACACTGGCCACGGCAAATCTGCCATTTGTTAAAGACTTTCAGCTGGAACAGGTAAGCGAGTTCGCGAAAGAGCAACCAGAGCAAAGGAAAGCACTCCGGGCTCTAGACTTTTCTCTTGCTCCGAGTGTTCGTGAGTGTGAATAAATCAAAAAGAAGAGGAATAAAAAGTAGAAAACAGTTCCACCGCAAAATGTCATCCCGTTTAGGTAACCTTTTGCCGTAAGTGGGTCGAATTTACCACACATATTACATAAATATTACGGCGTATTTTCCCGCCATCTCGCCATGTCACCGGTATTGTTCGGGCCGCGGTTAAAAGCCATCTCCACCAAACGACCGATGTCTTCTGCCTTAATTATGCTGCAGTGTTTCAGGCCCTGCTCGTCGTCGTCCATTTGCTCCCCACAAAAGCTTTCGATTGTCGCTGAAAATTGCATAATCGTACCATCGGTGAACGACTGGTCAGTGTTCCCGATGCCGTACCGGTTCATTCATCGATCTCGAGCCGGGAGCACATCTTTACGGGAAGCGTCTACCTGGTTGAACCCGAGTAAACCAACCAAACCGAGGCAACTAGGCGAACTCGACCTCTTGAAATCGGATGCGTGGCTAGCTGCACGCTGGCCCGGTTACTATTAGAGCTACGGCGCAGTTTCAAGGCCGACATTCGATCATAAAATTTGCATAACCTGCCTTGAGACGGGCCTTCTCCCTTGTACAGCTGATTAACGGGCTAACGATCGAAAGAATGCCTCATCCCATCGTTAGATAGTTAAGCCGCGGGTCCATACTTTTCTCTTCATCCGCTGTTACCGTGGCGCTAACGATTAACCGTGCTGTGTGTTGAACTTCAGCCTTAGCGGTGGTGATTTATAAAGACACCGACGACATTAGCCTTTACCGCCCGATGCCCTGTCCCCGAGAAGAGATGAATAGACGACGGATCGATTCATCGAGAAGGGCGCCGCTTCGCGAATGTGCGGTGGACGTTTGGGAGGTCTTTCGTAAAAGCCTCTTTTTTCATTGTACGAGGGGGCGAGGGGCTCTTGCTGGGTTGAGCTAATGATGGCGTTAGCCCGACGCCAATGTCGGATACGACTGCTGGCAGGCTGGCTCTGTATAATAGAGTGGCAATAATAACCTTCGACTTCGGCTATTTCTCTACGATTCCGACGACACGTTTCGTTTGATAATTAAAAGCGATAAAAACGCGACACTACATATCTCTTTCACATGCTTTCGCAGTATCTTGGCAAGTGGTACGAGCTGGAACGGTACGAGCAGGACTACGAGCGTAACATGGAGTGCGTGTCGATCGTGTACCGATGGCAGCAACCGCTCGAAACGCTCGACGTGAACTATCGTGGCTATCTGCCGCACAATGGTACCGTCAACACCTTCACCGGTAGCGGTGTATTCAGCCTGGAGCCGGCGCAGGAATCCGCTAACACCACGGCGCCTACCACCGCTGCTAAGCTGCTCGTATCGTTTGGCAGAGGTTAGTAGACAGTTCTTCATCGCATCGGATAATTAATGTCTTTCTGGGCGTCATCTGGTATCGTTATATCCCAAACAAGGCATAAATGTCTTAATGTCACAGTGAGCCCAGAATGTATGCCAACTTTATCAAATCATCAGACAAACACCTGAGAAAGCTAGGTCCACCCACACTAGTTGTATGTCCTTTACTTCTCCCACAGTGTACAATGCCACCAACTACTGGGTAGTGGATACGGATTACGTCAACTACGCGATCGTGTACTCCTGCGTGACGTTCGCCGAGATGGGCCAGGCCGTCGAGGGCTACTGGCTGCTGGCACGCACACCCAACCTGCCGGACAACCAGACAGTGATCGAGCGCGTCAAATACCTGCGCTCCACGTACTTCCAGGTGTCGCACATGCGCTTCACAAACCACACCGAGGAACTGTAAGTGGTGTGCAGTGCTTTTGCTCCGGAAGCAAGAAGCATGCCAATTGAAGGTTCATTATTAATCAAACGCACACATTCGCGCTCTCTCTCTCTCTCTCTCTCTCTCGCTCTTCCACTTTCCCACAGCTGCCCAGAGGAGGAAAAGCTGCCAACCGAACCGAGCTTAGTAATTTTGCCACCACTGTAGTTACCGGGACGCCCGACCACAATTAGGTTAAGTGGTGCCAATCCCTCCCTTGCCGCTCTCGGGGTTACTGTTCCCTTCCCCGAGTGAACGCCCCCGGTCAGCACTCCAGCCTCACAGTGTGTTTGTATGTGCGGGCGCGTGCAACCATTATCAGCAGATAAGTCAGCCTAATCTAGAAACGTACTGTAAACAAGCGCACACACAATAAAGATGGAATAAAAACAGAAACTGAAAGTGTGGTTTGTTTGGCGAGGGGCCTTCAGGGCAGCTCGTCGTGCCAGTTTGCCGGTAGCTGTCGTAGCGATAAGAGCTGTGTAACTGGACATCATGTCGTTCGTAGCCGATGTACGGTGTTTGTTTGTGGTGCTGGTGGCGGCCGGCTCGATTGCGCTGGCTCAACGGATCGTCAGTCAACCGTGCCCGGACCCGGCCAACCGTCCGGTCGTGCAGTATTTCGATCTGCAAAGGGTAGGTATTGCAAAAGAGCCTGTTCGGTAGCTGTTTGCTTTCGTTGCTATTTTGGCGTTTTTTTTTGCGTTCCTTCGCCAGTACGTTGACGGCCGATGGTACGAGATCTCGCGGTACGATCAACACTTCGAGAAGGACTGTGACTGCGGGTACGCCACGTACACACCGCTGGCGGATGGGTCGGTGCGGGTGCAGAACTGCTGCGAACGGTTGCCCAACACAACGGTCAAGTGTAGCATCGGCAAGGCGGTGGTTAGCTATCCGGACGTGTTCCCGCTGGAAGGCAGGTTTAATGTCACATTCGGTGGACGTAAGTTTGAAACGGTTGAGGGGGGGAAGGAATTACGATCCGAACAATAAACTGCTGTTTCGTTTCCTGATAGCACCGAAAAACTCCAACTACTGGATCCTGGACACGGACTATGACAACTACGCGCTGATCTACTACTGCAAGAATCTGTCCGAAAGCAAGTCGGCCGAAGCGGCCTGGGTACTGTCGAAGCAGCGAACGATCCACCCGTCGGTGCAGGACACTGTCGACGGGCTGGTGGACAAGTACTTTGTGCGACAGGATATGCGCATCACGGAGCAAAGCCAGGCAAAGTAAGCATCTTGCAGGGGTTTGGGATTTATAAGAAACCCAACAAATATTAACTTTTTCGTTTTCTGTTTTTAGATGCAAATATGACACAAACGATGTTTAGAAATCTTTTCCAAAAAGTAGATGAATCTTCAACCTAACATTGCAGAATAAATCGAATACTAGACATTTACAGATTAATGCTCTGAAGCTTCAAACTATTTAGGGAGGAGGGAAAAATCTAAACTTTCAAGCGAAATAAAAGCAGAAATTAACTTCTCGAGCAAAGTTTCACCTAATTGGCAGTACTTGACCGAACGGGTTTCCTCCGAACGGGATGGCTCGTTGTAGCACATAAACCATTGTTTCTCACATTGCACTATCCCGTCGCCAACCGCGCCACTTTCGATCTATCCACTGGTCCCTTCCACACTTCAACACAGACGCAGATCAACATCAAAACTGATGAAAAATTCGCCCTTCCACCCAGCACCCGTCACATGGAGCTCAACCCGACACAGACTCCCGGATGACTTTTACTAATTTTTACGAGCAGAACTTGTGTGCCTTCACCCCCCCCCCTCCCCTCCCCCCACCCCCTGGTCCGCCAGAAAAAACCACGAAACTGATCGCTGGGTAAACTGTAGAGGCAAAAGAGAAAAAGTTTCGAGCGAGAAATTAAAAGTTTATGAAATCAGTTCTTGTGCCGTGTGAATTGGTGAAAACGGACCCCATCATAGCAATTGGGGGGGGGGAGGTGTACAGTAAGGGAAGGAACTGCGAGGGCGGGATGGAAAGTTTCCCAGGACTTTGAAAACTCTCACTGCGCACGCTCCCCTTCACACTTTTGTTGATAATTAGCAGTGTTTTGGCCAGCATGAAGCTTTCACTTTTTGGATTATTTTTAAGTGTTTTGGTTTCAGGTTGCTTTCCCACTTCTGCTGCCCTGCAGACGAGCGAGCGACGAGTATTAAAGTTTCATTTAGTGGAAAAACGAGGGAGTAAGAGTAAAAATGTAGTGTTCTTAAATTCCATTGAAATGAGCTTGAAAGTCACTTGAGGCTAAGAGTTAATCGATTCGGAGAGGATTCAATCTGCGCTCACCCTGCTTCATGTGTAAAGTGATACTTTACATTGTAGCAGCTTCACAGTACAGCTTCAATTGTGTTCTTCCCCAGCCCTTAGGGATACTTTATTGACGTGGTAACAGAGTATCTGCACACTGCATACGGCAGCAAATGTATCTCAGCACGTTTCACTGATAAGCTAACTGGGCTGAAATGTCGAAAAAGAAAGAACCAGAGAGCGAGAGAGTAGAACCGATCACTTCACTCAAGATCACTCGCTCTCTCCACGCTCTGAATAAAAATACAGTAACGCACAGAAAAAAACACAGACTTTGATAATTTGAGAAATTAAAAACATATCGTAATAATTTAAGTACTACATTTCTAATAAAAAGGTGATTTAACTTTGAACTGGTATATTTTAAATACCAGGTATATATTTTAAAATATAAATATATATAGTAGTATATTTTAAAATATACTGCAGGTATATTTTAAAAAAATATTCTAGAATATACATACATATTGTTTAAAAAAACGTTTAACCT
>AXCO02009957.1:0-11674 GCA_000473525.2 Anopheles melas
CCCCCCCCCCCACCCCTCCGGCGGGGCCACTACCACCGTCAACTACTACGCGGGGAGGAGGTGCGTGCGTGCGTGCGTGCGGGGACACACGGGTGCAATCGACCGGTGAGCATTGTAAGAGTGCCGATCCCCATCCGGCAGTATCTCGCAGAGAGGGTCCGCGCAATAATATAGTCCGAACTCGTACTGGGCCGCGGTGCCATTACAATACCAGACCGGGCAAGGATAGCAACGACGCAGACGGGAGAGCAGAGACCAGAGAGCTTCATACCGGATCGGCAGATTCCAGCAAGGGAAACCGCACAGCACGATCGTCGTGAAATCCTTGGTGTTTCACACAATCGAGAAGTGTTTCGGACACACTGTGGGGCCACGAACAGGAGGTTCAGTGTGTGTACTCTGTGCCATTGTTTGCCGTGCGAGTGCGTGTGGAGGTTTTGTGACATTAGCCCCATACGGTCAATCACCGATACCCGTGCAGTGCAGCATTGTCCAAGAGTTTGCCTAAGATCTTGGAGGATCGTCTCTTTGAGCGGTGGTAAAATCTTTTCACCGTTAGTGTGTGTGTGCGTGTGTGTGTGTGTCTGTCGGTGGTTCGTCGTTTGTCGTGCCAATGTTGCTAACGCAGCTAGAGATTGCAGTCGGTAATCCAACGTTAAAGCGGAAGTACAGTGGCGACTACGGTGCTCTCAAGAAAAAGATGGAAGCCATCAACTGGAACAAAATCATGTACATCCCCCAGGAGGAAAAGGTACTAGAAAACATCACTGTTGTACCTATAGGAAGTACTAAAATACGGTTCGATTTTTTCTCCAACTCCAAATCTGCAGCTTATATACTTCGACCAGAAGACGTACCGACTGCCGGAAGCGATCGTGACGATGTACGCCGACCGTGTGCAGCATCTCGACCTGAGCCACAACAAGCTGTCGTCCTTCGATGCGCTGGAACGCTTCCCGTATCTCGTCGAGCTCGTGCTGGACAATAACTACCTCACGGACGAGATTATCTTTCCCGCACAGCTCAATAACGTGAAGCTGCTTTCACTGAACAATAATAAGGTAAGTGATGGCGGGGATACTCGTAAAATTGCAACACAAAAAAAGCCCGATATGATAAGAATTGCTACAGCCCAGATCGGTTCACTATCATGCGCACTCGCGAGGTGGCTCAAAGGCTATCATCGGAAGCGAGAGGAAATCATGTTTGCGTCTGTACCGATAGGCAGCAGCATCATCATCACCATCACCATGCACACATCACTGCAGTCTGCAGGGTCGCTTGTTGCTTGCCTGCTTGCACCGAATACGTTCGTGTACTAAAACAAAGGTTTCGATCATTGCAGTTCAAGAATTTGGATCTCCTGCTCACCAAACTGTCGCTCTGCTTTCCCGAGCTGGAGTATCTGAGCTTGCTGGGCAATCCTGCCTGCCCGTGCCATCTGCTCAACCTGAAGTACACGGAATACGATTACCAGAAATATAGGTACGTTTGAGTAAGGGAAGAAGGAAGCATCGAACCCAATCTTCACGGGGCTTGTCACATTTGCAGGCTGTACATCATCCGACACCTTCCGAAGCTTCGCATCCTTGACGGCCAGCGGGTGAAAAAGATGGAGCGCGACTTTGTGCGCTGCCAGCTGGAGAACTACGGCGAGACGCTCGACAACGATCCGAACGCGGTGTCCGGTTCGGCCAAGCAGCAGCAGCAAACGAACGGCACCCGCAAGAGCAACACGCTGAAGCATCTCTACACGACCGTCAGCAGTGGGTTGGGATTGGGCCGGAAAAACCCGCCGGTGTACAGTCCGCTGCCCGAGACGTTGCGCGAGGTGGGCGATCATCGGGGCGCGTACGGCCGGTGCCGCTACCGGTACGTTGGGGCACAGTCCGAGGGCAACCGGTTTATACTCAACAATGACTTATGAGTAGCGTCCGCCAAGAGACACTCATATTTTTTATTCGCTGTATAATGTGTGTTTGCTGGTATGTGTGTAGTAGTTGTAGAACTAATTTTAAAAAGTAAGAGAAAAAAGCAAGATGGAAAGAAAACGGGATGGAAGTGTATACTTATGCGCCAAACCGAAACATGCCGCGCTTATGAGTGTGTGTGAGAGAGGGGTTGGGTTAGTTTTTGCCCACCCCGGTAAGCTCCTGGATGCTTTTGATCAGCAGCGCATTGTACTCCTTGTGATTGACCGGGGCCACACTGACGGCCGACGTTTTGTTGCGCGGCTGCTCGCCAAAGTACTCCACCTTGGTGCGCAGCTTGAACACGAACGATTTGAAGCTGATCGAGGTGAACAGCTTTTCCGCCTCCTCCTTCTGGTACTCTAGGCTGCTGCCGATCTCCTGCGACGATTTGCCCAGCATCTCTTCGGCCAGCTCCGTAAACACCGTCACCCAGCGGTTCGACGTCCAATCGCCAATGAGCATCTGTAAAGGAAAGGGGAAAACCCTGCAGTTCTTGAATCCTCGAGCTCGATCGCGGGCCACTCCTTCGCACACTTACATTCACCAGCAGCCGGTACTTGAAGTTGGGAAACTCGGCATTACACTTCTCACAGCGAAACTGGCCATTCTCCTGATCGATCACCTTCTTGTTGCAGTCCGCCTGCGGGCACGCCTTGTACACCGCGTTTGCCGACTTGATCGTGTGTATCATTGCCTTCACCTGGAAGTAGTCGGGTTTGTCGCCGGCGCCCAGGTTCTTATCCTTCGCCTCCTGGAACGACAGCCACTCGGTGCTGACGCCGGCGGCACCACCGGTGCGGGCCGACACGCTGCTAACCGACGCCTCGCTGCCACCGTTCTCGAACCAACCGCGCACCTTGTGTGCCATCTCCAGGTCCGGATTGAGCTTCATCACACTGCCACCGATCAGGCCGAGCGACTTACCGCCACCGAACTCGGACACCCGCGCTCCCTTCAGCAGCACGACCGGATGCGTGGTGGCGGGGAAGTTCTGTGCATCGTCACCCCACAGCGTCAGCTGCACCGATGCGTTGCTCGAATCGACGAGCGTAATTTCGCGCTTGCGCAACTCCCGGCCGGACGTTTTCGCCGTAAACTGGACCACATCGCTCGCGTCCTTGCACATGCCAATCACGTCGACCATTGCGTTCGGTTCCATGTTGGCGATCTGCGAGATCGGCACAAAGTTGTACTGTATCTCGGGCATCGAACCGTCCGCATCCTTGCACTCCTGCACGATCGTGTCGTTCGTCATCGTCATCTCGTAGTCGTTCTTCAGGCTGGTGTACTGCTTGTTGGCCGGCTTGAGCTGGCACTTCGAGATGAAGTACACCTTGTCGACCTCGATCATGTCGTAGTACCGGTCGCACTGCTCCTTGAACGCGGTGATGCGAAT
Source organism: Anopheles melas (assembly GCA_000473525.2). Classification (NCBI taxonomy): domain Eukaryota; kingdom Metazoa; phylum Arthropoda; class Insecta; order Diptera; family Culicidae; genus Anopheles; species Anopheles melas. The sequence continues at coordinate 3,370 of AXCO02009957.1, forward strand.
CTCGCCCGACTCGTCCATCACGTCCATGCTGAACAGCTTGCCCTCGCCCTTCGCATTGCTCCACGTGCGGATGCCCGACTTGGACATCACCCGCGCCTTGATCACCCACTTGTTCTGGTACGGGCTGAGCGAGGAGATGGGATGGGTGAGCGAGTCGCCGATCGATTGCGTCGGACCGGCGGAACCGCCCGACAAGGAGCGGTTGGCGCTGCCGTACGAAGCACCGTTGCCCATGCTATTGCTGCCGGTGTCCATCGGGCGGGAGGGGGCCTGCGTGGTGGCCGGCTGGGACGGTGTGTCCGTCATCGGTTGCGGATCGCCAATCTTTTCCCCCACCAAGCTGCCCTCCTTCAGCACGGTCAGCTCGACGATGATCAGCACCCGCTTCTCACCCTTCTCGTTCCGGTTCACGACCGAGGTGGTGTAGCGATCGATCCGGATGATAGTGTACTGTGGCAGCTTGTCCTGCTTCTGCAGATCGTTCAGCTGCGTGGCTAGCATGGCGAAACTGTACAGCGACTTACCATCCGATATGAGCAGCCGGAAGCGCTCGGACTGTTCCCCGTTGCCGGCGATGCGCTTGGAGCCGAGAATCTGTACGACCGGGTTTTGCAGCTCGTTACCTTGCATGATTTCCTGCGGTTCGGGGGTGGGTTAAAACGCCGTGTAAATGAACGCCCATCTTCTATCAATCGTCCCAATGCTGTTACACTTACCGCAAGGAAACCAACAGTCAGCCCGTGGGAACTCATTGTGTTTTAGGTGTGCGGGAATGTGTTTTTGATACGCTGCCGGGTTTCCTTTCCTAAACCACTATCCCAAAATACACTTCCACTGCACAGACCGACAGAAAATGTGTGTTGAAACACCGAAAACGATTGCAAATACGAGGGAAAAGTTTCGCCACAAACAACAGAAACGCACAACCGATTGCTTTGTATACGGCGGCTGCAAGCAAATGATGAAGGCGCCAAAACTTCCGCAACTGTCACTGACATGACGCGACATGAAAGTTCATGGAAAAACATAGCACCGCGCGCGCGCGCTCGCTCTTACGCAGCAGAACGTGCAAACTGGATACAAAAACCATATTTATAATTTAATTTAGCTCAAAATCAATTGTTTTGCTGCGATAATTGGGCCTATTTCATTAAAACTTTTGTGCAATAGAATTTAATTCTGTTGTCATCCACGCGACCAGCTTACACACTGCCTCTTCCGAACAAATCAAAACAAATGTCACTCGGTGACAGTTGAGCGATACCGTCGGGTGACCTTCAGCGGATCGAAAAGGTCGTCGTTGTGGATTACACAGTTTGCTCCTGGGCAGTGGCAGCATTTACCGTGCGGCTCGTATCCTGACGGTTTCCGACTTGTCCTTCGATTTCCAAAAAGGTGAAAAATCTCGCTGCTAAGAATGGCCGCAAAGTACCGTATTGTGATGGTTCGCCACGGCGAATCGGAGTGGAACCAGAAGAATCTGTTCTGCGGCTGGTTTGATGCTAACCTGAGCGACAAGGGTACGTATGGCGGGGATTCGCGGTCGCTCGTTTGTTGTGATGTAACTATGTAGTACGATTGCTGATGTGCGAACCATCCTCTCTCTCTATCTCTCTTTGTCGTATAGGTAAGGAGGAAGCGCTGGCCGCGGGAAAGGCCGTGAAGGAGGCGGGCCTGAAGTTCGACATTGCCCACACGTCGCTGCTCACCCGTGCCCAGGTCACGCTGGACTCGATCCTGAAGGAGTCGGGCCAAACGAGCATCCCGATCCAGAAGACCTGGCGCCTGAACGAGCGCCACTACGGTGGCCTGACCGGGCTGAACAAGTCCGAAACGGCGGCCAAGTACGGCGAGGAGCAGGTACTGATCTGGCGCCGCAGCTTCGATGTTCCCCCGCCCAACATGGAACCGGACCATGCCTACTACGATGCGATCGTCAAGGACGAGCGGTACAAGGACGACCCGAAACCGAACGAGTTCCCGATGGCCGAATCGCTGAAGCTGACGATTGCCCGCACCCTGCCGTACTGGAATGACGTTATCATTCCGCAGCTGAAGGAGGGCAAGAACATTATCATTGCCGCGCACGGCAACAGCCTGCGCGGTATCGTGAAGCATCTGGACCAGATGACGGATGAGGCGATCATGGGCCTGAACCTACCCACCGGCATCCCGTTCGTGTACGAGCTGGACGAGAACCTGAAGCCGGTCGTGTCGATGAAGTTCCTCGGCGATGAGGAGACGGTCCGCAAGGCGATCGAATCCGTCGCTAACCAGGGCAAGGCCAAGTAAGCCGGCAAACGGGGGGTCCATGGGGGGATACCCATGCCCAAACCCGGAAATTGCTATTCGGATATGCTCCCCTATATGTTTCCGTTTCCGTTTTTGTGTGATGCGTCCCTCGTTTAGAAGCTGTTGTTTGAGACAGGAAGTCAGTCAGTCTGCCAAGTCAGTAATTTATTTATAGCGTAGCGGAGTGCGGAGTAGAGTGCACCACTCTATTACACAAACTCGCTCTCTCACACACACAGCAGCACAAGCGTGTGTTGGGCGCGTATCACGCTAGACCAGATTCCACGAATCGTAATCTTAATTGTATTGTTCAGGATAATTGTCATGAAATAAAGTTTAATTTGTTGACTGTCTGTAAAGCTGTAACGGTCTGGGCGGGTTATTTTTTTGTGGTTCTCATTGGCGGGAAACAGATTGATATACACACGCTCGGTTATTATAACATTTATTTTTTATTTTTAGTTTTCTTTCGTATATAGAGCAGTTACAAAGGTGGTTGATGTTTTCCTTTTATTTCTGTCCTTCCCTAACTATTCCTCTACGGTCTGTGTCTGCTCTCTCTCTCTGTCTCTTTCTCACCTGTGTTCCTTCCTTGCTAGTCCTGCGCTCCTATCTTCTCCACCGTTTTTCTTTTGCTCCTCCTTCAACTTCTCCTTCACTCAACCGATCCCTATTACTGCCCTTTTACCTTAAAAAACGCATCCTTTCTGGCTCCCCATACAACAACTGCCTGCCTGCCTGCGACTGATCGGTTGTCGGAGTATGATGTGGTTTTGCAGTGTGACAAATCGTCCAAACACGTTCGGATTCCGGTTATCAATTCTACCGTACGCCCTCTCTTTTTCTCTGTCTGTCTCTCTCTCTCTCTCTCTCTCTCTCTCTCTCTCTCTCTCTCTCTCTCTCTCTCTCGGATTGATTGTGGTCATTGGATGTTTTCTTTTTCTTTCCTTTTTTTGTTGCAGCCATTCTTCATCCGTGAGTGTGGTGGTGGATTGAGCTTGTTTTAACGTATTTTTTTCTTCTTCTGTTCCTGTTTTAAGCTTGTTGTTCTGTTTCGTCATCTTTTGCTTCTCAATCTTTCGTGGTGTTTTTGTTCGCAGACTTTCAGTCTACCTTCAAACCTTCCAGCTAACCTAAAAACCGTTCAACGAAAACTGATAACCTAACTGCTCAAATGATGAATTCATCCCATATGCCCATGGTATGCCCTCTCCGTCGGTATTGCTTATTACAAGGATATTATCGTGTAGCTAGAGCGATGTGGCTGGGGCCGCTCCGAAACTCCGCGCAAGAGCTTCGGTACACCGGAAAACGAATGTCGAAATGTTTGCGAAATTAGGCGTGTAACATCTGTCCACGTTGGTACGCGATCACTGCACACCCCCCACCACGGGCTGTGGTTGCTTCGATTTCTTACAAGTTATACATATATAGCTTAGTGGCAGTCGCCATGCGGTGTTTCGGTAATGGCATAACGAGCTTGTGTGTTCCTATCTTACGACCGGAATAGAGCAACAAAGGCTGTGTTGTCGTTTGTAAAAACGGATAATATATAGGATGCAAAAAAGAAGCTACTACAAAAAAAAAAAAAAAGATGGCGCAACGTCGTGATGGGCGGGATGGTTAAATTCAATTCGAACGGAGTCCTTAGCCTTCCTTTCCGGCCTTCTAGTAGCATCTAGTAGCCACCGATAGGGGGGCCCACGTGGAGCCCCCGGCGTGGTGGGTTCGTAGTTTACGTTGGTAGTGGTTGTTACTTTACTGTTTGGTTTTAGTTTATACAATCAAGGGGAACATGAACTGTTGCTGCTCTTTGCGCTTTCTGTCCGCTTTCGGTTGTACGCAACAAACGGGGGTTTATCGGGCATGATTTCCTACTTGAATGAAAGACGAACGGCAAATGGGGTTGGGAAAACGGTGTCATTTTCCCACACTTTTGGGCTGGGCGGAGGATTTTTGAGAACAAACGGAACACGAACGAACCATATCGCTAATTGCGTCCTGCTATGTATGTATGTATGTGTGTGGGTGTGTACGTTTGCGAAGGGTTTGAAGGATGCGTTTAGTTATGTTTATCCGAATTCCATCATTCTATCAATAACAACCCAACTAACTATCTTAGTGCGATTGTAGATGCTCTCATAACTATTGCTTTAATTTTGTGTCTTACTACTACTACACTTAGAACACGGTTCAACACACAAACGGTTGGTGTGGAGGAGGGCAAACTTAAGATAAATGCTTATTTAAAGAAAGGAAAACAGCGGGTGAATTGAAAGAAACTGCTCTATTTCGAAAGATGCTTTCGAGTGTTCTGATTACTTGAGTAAATGTTATAATATTGAGGAAAGAAATGAAAGGAAACAACAAAAAAACATTCAAAATATTGTAGTGTTTGTGTGTACGTCAACGTTTGTTTGTTTTTGTGTGTGTGTGTGTGTGTGTGTAATAGATTTGGTTACATTTAAAAGTTTTATTTATGCACAATTAATGGAGCAATCTTAAAAATAATCTGCTATTTTACGAAAAAGGTATTAATTCCTGTGTCATCCGGGCATATTTTCTGTTTAAATGTGCTTTCGCTCGCGGATTCGTTTCTATAGCAACGATTCGCTAACTAAACTTTTGTCGCGTCGGAGCTTCTGCGCGCGCGAGCACGGGTTTTTTAGCGCACTAACCAGTTGACCTGACCTTCCTCACACACCACGGAACTGTTGCTGAGCTAGTATATTCTTACATGAGAATGAAAATAAAGTGAAAACACAAAATCAACGGTCGCGTAGGGCGCGTGGGGTGTTTTTTTGTTCTTCTTTATCTAAAACATAAAAATCACCCATTTCTGAGTGGAAGAGTAAGATGTAAAATTCAAACAATATAAATTATAACGGCAGCATTTTTGATCGTAGCTTTTCGCAAACTTGAGCGTCAGTATTGTAAGGGTCAGTAGTAACAACCAAGCCGGATTCTTGTTATACGTTATATGTTGCTGTTACTCTTTGCCTGTAGCTGGTACAGTATTAGATGATGCTGGGTTTGAACCGTAAAAACTATATTAGTTAGAGCAATGTGCAAACATTCAATAATTAAATTCTAGCCGATTATATAGCGATGTAGTAAAAAGTACGAATTTAACACACACATAAAATGGGCAATGTTTAAGCTTAGTGCTTTCGAGTCGTTCTCTACTTTGCATAAACAAACGGGGTGTAGTTTTCGTCAATCTGCTGGAGCTGAATGATAGTTGATTATTTACTTATTTTGCTAAAACAAATCAAACAAAAAATAAAGGATGGAAGGGAAATTTTCTAGCCCAGATTTAAATGAAATATTCCGATTTGGGTCGATAGGAGTGAAACACCATTTTGATACTTCATTGTCTTTTAGTTGTAACATAATGGAACCAGACCGAGCAACGAAAAAAAAATAGAAAAATTAAACAAAACAAAAAAGATAGGAAAAACTGTTACTACAAAACTGCGGAACGCAACAAATTGTCCGCCGTTTAAACGAAGCTATCACATTAAACAAATGTGTGAGTAATAGAACAAACTAATAACGATCGTAAAGAACTAGTACACTAGAGTACAACAAAAAGGCCTGTGAGCGAGCGCATGTTTAGACAAATACAAACAAACAAACGAAAAAAAGGAAATAAAGAAAACGATGTAGAAAAATCACACAACTCAACAGGTTTTTTTAAGCGTTTGAAAATTTCCCTTCCGTGTTTACATATCTATATACGAAAGATAGGAGCACTGCAGCACAGTTACTGTTAAACCCAAAATTGAAGGATAAAACAGTTCTAACAAAAAATAAAATAAAATAAAATAAAAGAGACTATGTCTTTCTAAAGCATAATTAAATGATTGTGGGTGTGTCTTATGCGTTATAATTGAACCCCATGTGTGTTTGTGTGTGTGTTTGCTGGAGCTAGCTGAAATGATCGTGTCCAATTGATTTGAGTGTTCAAAGATGGTCCCCGGGCTCTATGTAGTGGTGTGGTTTGGTGTCCGAATAAACTGCCTTAACTGGATCCAATCTGTCCAACCTTAAGCTTAGCCAGCAACGTTTACCGTTAAAGGATTACCATAATAATAAAAGTAATAACATAAAATAAACATTCAATATATTGCATAATTTATCCTTTTGTTACTAATCTTTTTTCCTCCTCCGTTTTTCCTCCGTTTTTCCTCACTCCTACGCATAATTCCTACTAACCGTCCGTGCACTAGTCGTGGAGTATGATGTATGGGTAGATTACTGTGAAAGAGAATTTGAGCTCGAGTGATGCATGCTATTTGAAAATTCTGTTTTATCAACAACCGTTTGACCGCTTTAAGGTTAAAAGTTCTGCACTACCATAAGCTCTGAGGAAGGTTAAAAGTTTCTGCTTCTATTTGTAATTGTTCGCAAAGTTGCTTAAGGTTGTTGGTTGCTACTTTTGAGTTTCTTTAAAGGACTTTTTCGTGTATATTTTTATCGATATTGTAAAGTGAGCATGACAAACCGTTATGTCCCATGCATGTAGTACCGGAGGAGATAGCGGATAACTATTGTTGGGTTAGAATTTTGGACCAAAAATCGTGTCCCTGTGTCTGTTCTACGTAAGCTCTAGCCTAAACCGAACACAATTTGTTATCTGTATAATAATTTTGACCTACACGCGCACACGGACCTTCAGAAAATGGGCAGGGGCAGGTCCGTCCTTACCTACACTTCACCTCTCAACGGCGGAAGCAGCAGTTTGCTTCGAGCCGCATTTTGTTTGTTTGTTTGTTTATATTTCAATCAGTCTTTACTCCCACTTTGCTTTTATAAGGCAGCTCGCAATTATTGGGCACCATCATCATAGAACCGTCATCTTCCGAGTCCGTCCGTTCCTAGCCACACGTATCCATTTTTTTCCCCTTTGACAGCGACATCGCCCCGTTTATCGACTAAGTGTAGCAGAGACGAAATAGAAACAAAAGCACTGCGTCTCGTCACTTATCTTCTACCCAAGGGCACTACGCATACAAACCTACAAGAGTGGGCCTGTGTTTTGCCACGTTTTCTTTTCCTCCCTACGCTTATATCACTTTACAGATTCCTTACTCTAAATAACAGTATGCTTTATTCGAATTTTAATGTCTACTGCTACAGGATTTCGTTAAAGTAATTTGATTTTTGTTTGTTTGCATGCTGCAGAAGTTTCTCGCTTGTGGTGGAATTGAAATTGTTTGCTTAGAGTTTTGTTTTGAAGAACAATTTCGTTACCAACAGCTTCTGCACTGTGCACTGTGCAATAGTCGAATAATCCACAATCGTATTAAAAGCCGATAACTGAAATATTGTTTTAGGTAGGTAAGGTAGCATCCAGAATAGAGGCATTGACTGTTGTGACGGGCAGGGGCCACATACACATACTGATATGGGGACATAAATTCGGCAGTTGCCTATCAAGTAACGTAAACAACAAAATAAAAGTAAATGGTAATCAAACAAATTGTGGTATTAGGGTTGAAATAAACGGTATACGGTACCGTGTTTTATGCTCCTATTGTATGCACCACATTGTCTACATTGAGGATATTGAATTGTTTTTGCTCATATGCTGCAGTTGACGTCACACTGTTGAATGGTTGCTATTTGTTGCTATCAATCGGTAAGGGATTTTTTGTTTGTTTTAAACTACCAATGTAAAGTACAATGCTAATTGTCGATAAGGTTCGATTTGTTAGTTTCCGTTTGTCGCTGTTAATCCGTTCTCTCCGTTCTTATGCCCGCATCCGTTCGTTCGTTCGTAGCGTTAGCGTGTTTAGCGTTCTGCGATTCTAGTTTTATTGTATGTAACTTGGTAGACTAAGCCAAAGAGTACAACTTCGCTTGATATAACAAAAAATGGGAAAGGAAAACAAAATGAATCTCGCCGTTCTCGCTGGGATTAGTGTCGCGCCTATAACTAACAGCCTGTGTTTAGCCTTCTACATTCCAGCGGCAGCGGCAGTAGTAGCAGCAGCAGCAGCAGTAGCAT
>AXCO02009958.1:0-11676 GCA_000473525.2 Anopheles melas
CCGGATTGTCAGGCCAGATGACTCTTCATTTACCTTCAACAATTATAATCCTTCAATAGCGCAAACAACTATCACTGTCTTTTAACGTCTCGTTCTAGCCTATCATTTCATAATGATTCTCATTGCAAACAAGCACTGATTGCAGAACTGTCCATTTTATTCTATGTGTGAAAAATCCCGTTCGTCCTCTTATGTGCTCGTAATAGCGTAAAATTCATCATGCACACACACGCGCACGCATCTTCCCACTGTCCCATGCTACGGACTTGATGCGCCGCTACACGTAGGAAGCGACCTTCCTTGGATTCTATTTATGGTTTGTTGGGTGTCCTTTTTCTACTTTTACCTACGGCCCGTGTAGGTGTACCCGAGCCTTGAAGAGGTTGTCTGGTGGAATGTCTTCGTCATCGCTCCAAGAGGAAGCAATCTGCTGCACGTTGTAAATGCGATCTGCCATTTGTTGCGTGGGCGAAAGGTGCTGATTAATTTTGCCTCTCCCCCCCTTTATCGCACAGTCCTCGTATTGTGGTGGTTTCATCTTTCATCTGGATGGGAAAACTTTTTTGCCGGCCTAAAACTTTCCTTCGGTGACCCTTTTTTTGTTTGGGTGGAGGAGCTTGTTAAAGCAAGCAACACAATATCTGAAATCGTGCGTGGGAAAACGTGATTTTTGGTTGTGACAGTTGTTATGGTGCTTTGTCGAAATAAAATGCTATTAAAGAATTCATACGAATGACATCATTTCTACTGTTGAGATTGTGTTTGAAATAGGAAAATGTGGTTTGTAAAAATAAACAAAATGACAAAAAACAAAAACCTGAAATGAACTCAAAAGCACGAGATGTGGTTATGACACATGCTACTCTTGCTGAAGCTTTATGTTTGTATCTGAAATTTCCTTCCACCCAGTAGGGATGGTAATAAGAATGACTTATATAAAAGCTCATCCTTGTTTCATTGTGTAAAACATAATAGCCTTCAACCACGGTCGCCACCATTGTCTGTTGAGGGAATGAAGCCTGCTGGAGATTGTTTCATTTGCATTCGTTGTTCGGAAGCGCACTCTCCAAAAGCTCTTCTATGTACGGCAAGCGGAGCAGAACGCATCCATCGTGCAATTGGGAAGATCCCTCGAGATACTTGCGTACATGGGGCGCGTTCGCCAACACAAAAGCCTTCTGAATAGAGTAATGAAACAGAAACCACGCAGCCCATTGCAAAGCGTAGGAGCAAAAATATTGGAAAAAACAAGCTCTGTTATACGGCAAAGATTGAATCGTTAAAGATAGATACATGTTTCAACGTGTAATATACACGATCTGAGCTTTTTTTAATTTGTTGAATGATAATCTACATCATAATCAGTATCCTCTTTATGGCTCAGAGTTTCTAATTGAGAGCGAGGTATAGTATTACAAATGAAGATTGTTTTCTCTATAACAGCCATACCCAGATGATTAAAGGTTAAATTGCAACGTTTGAAGGAAATTTTGGACTTTAAGTGATATTATTGCATGTGTTCGTTTGGGAAATGCATCTTAGGTCTAAATTTGTCCTTGGATAATCTACGAGGAGTAGTTCATTTACTTTAATTTTTATTTTTTTGCTGTGTATTCGTATGGTTGACAAAATAATTAGGTACAAATATTAAAAATACAACATTTAACATACGCAACTGCACATTGGCAACATTTCAATGTGTCGGCTTATAAACATTTCAAATTCAAATTTGGATGCTTGCGGTTCTTAGCATTATTTATATAATTTCAGCTGCCGATTGCCACACTCATAACAAAACTATTATTAAAACTCAAACTTTTCGAAAAAAACAAAAATAAGAAGAATTTGTTGGAGTTGTAACATCCCCCATAAAAGGTTAGCTAAGCTAAACCCATTAGTCAATATAGGAGCTTATTTAGTAATTGAAAGATCCAGAAATATGTATTTGAACACTAAAAGTACCAAACATACGCACATAAATCAAGCAAAGGTCTGCGTAAAGGATATGTTGGGATCATCTAATTCCCAACATAAAGAATGCTTTAATTTGGATAAGCTTTTAATCCTTTTGAATCGCTGAGATGGAGTAGATTGACTCTCTTGAAAGCAAAATGTAACCATAAAACATTTTATAGGATGTTCAAACAACCTTCCCAACATCCCGCTGTATAGCTTTGAGATTTTGAGCTCCAAAGTTAAATCCCGGGAGAGAAACAGCTTGTATCTGTGTCCGTATTGACCGGGCCGGCGGGGCGATTCCGCATCGATCGTTACTACCTACCAACTACAAAACGAGTAACACACGCACATTGGCTATTGGCCGCATAAAACACACCACGGACACAACAACACCCGATTAATACAGCCCCGGATATATCTTATCTACGGTGAAAACCATAAATCACCGCCCTTGCTGCTGCTGTGCCGTACGATAAGCAAAACCTGGGAGCTCTTTAGTGTCCGCTGAGGTGTGCGTTGAGATTTGTGTGCCTACGCCAACGAACCAGGGCACAGCAAGGGCAGTTTTGCGGGCGTTTTAATACTGTCCTGAGCGCAGGATACAGTCCGAGTGCGATACGGATCTGGAAACGTCGTTCCACAAACCATACAAACAACGCCAACAGATTGTTGCGTGCTCCAGAAGACCCCCTGGACACACCGGACCAAACCGCCTCATCCTCGTGGTTTATTGTCGTGTTGAGGGAAGAGGCGTTAGGGGAAATAAATTCGACATTAGTAGTTCGCGCCGCAAATAATATCACGTAACAGCGGCGGGAAGGAAATGGTGAGCAATTATTCTTACCCTCCGGTTAGATTAAGGTTGAAGGTTCGGAGCTTTCTGGCCATGCGCCAGCGAGAAGCTGGCCCTATAATAAAGTGTGGGAGGCACGTGCTTCGAATCATTAACCGATACGGGAATGAAAAATGGGATTTCGGAGCTCGGTGCTTCTGAGTGATCGAATGCGCCTGTTGCCAAACCTGTTGCGAGAGGACATTCTGCTGGCGATCGTACTCCGGTCGTAATTGATATTTCGTGCCAAATGTCCGCAACGGTGTGTTTTTTTAATCTCTTCAGGGTCTGCCTTCGCATCCATTCTGGACGTTGGTTGAATTTTATCATGCTTTTAATGTCCGCCAGGATCGGCCCGGAAAGAACATCTGTAAACAACGGTCCGGTACACGCTCGTTGCATTTATGTTGTGTGGTGGGGGGAGGTCTCTGAGCATGGTCTCTGGCAATTCTGAGATAACGATTTGGAGTGTTTTACCCCGCTGTTCTCCAGCCGTTGGGTGTAATTGTAACAATTACGTTACGCTTTCCACCACCACCGTGGAGCACACATTGTCATGGGAGGCATACCTCTACCGGGAGGTATATACCGGTAGCAGCACCCGGTGACCATCATCACCCGTGTGTGTTGGCATCATCGTGTGTTATGGCATCGCATCGGGAGCTGTCGCGAGTGGTACAAACTGTTGCAATTCCTCCGAGCACCATATGAAATGTCGTGTCAAATTAGATGATGAAACAGGGCGGCGTCCACGTGTTCGACGAGGTAGGGTCCAGAGAAAGGGTGATGGGAACCTATAGGGAGCTACTCCACACCTGTCGCTTTCGGTGCAAAACCCCACCGCATTAGCGCATAGCGCGGGAATGCCATTTTCCAATGGTCGGTGGTACTCATCCGCAGGGGGACGGCCCAATATCAGCGCGAGACGGCAAAATCTCATCGCCATCATCAGCAAAAAGAGGGAGGACAGGCGTCACCTGCCGCACGGGAGTTAGCAATCCTCCAAAACTGGCATGACAGAAGAGGATGACAGCGAAAGCAAAAATCGCAAACAAATAGCATCGGCCAACCACAGTACGGCTCACGAGTGCGCGACTGACGAGAGTGAAAGAGGCGCAATAATAATGACCCACACACGCTAATGCAATGTATGATTGTAGCTAATTGAGCTCGCGCTCGCATTGCGCAACCCCTGCAGGTGGCGTGGGGTGGGTTGGTCAGTGAAAGCGAGCTTTACCGGCCGCGTTGCTGTCATGTGCAATGCACCCCAGGGAGAGGTTTTATTTTGATGCTGCGACCCCCCCGAGTCCGTTTCCTTCGGGGTGCTTTTTTCTGTTGTAGCTTCACTTCTTACATCGTTAAAGTAAGGCGGCAAAAGTAAAAGGGCTTCAGCTTACCCCTCTAGATAGCCCAGTGTGGTGTAGTTATGCGCTCGTACGAGGGAAGCATTATCGATGGCTTTGTGTGCAAATTCCTGGGCTTAAATGTGAGTGCAAAAAGATGAGCCGTTGGGAAATGCGTGCGGTGGATTATATGGGAGCCCATTTCCGTTTTGGTTAATTTTAGGGGTTTTCTGGGGAGATATTTTAAATCGAAAAGAGGCTTTCTTTTGCTGCTGGTGGCATCCGCCGTCCTGAATGATGTGCGTAGTAGTTATATTTATTTCGAAATTACTATGCGTTTTCGGGACAAAATAGTACACATTAAGGCGAGTGGAGTTCGCGGGTGGCTCGAAAATTGTTTTATTAGGTAACATAGCTTTTGTTTGTTTAGTTTTACACGTTTAGCTTTGTGGTTTTATGTAATACGAGAGTTTTGGCGATCAATTTATTTCTACTAAATGTTTTGCTCATAAACATCGACCCATTCTTATCCATGCATGCAACACTAACAGACATCTGCAAAAAAATTATACAGACTTTTGCTTTAATTTGACTTTTGCTGTAGACTAAATAAATTTGTTTAAAAAAGCGAATACTCCTGAAAAAAATATACAAACAACTGTAGGTGGCAAGGTGATCGATTGCATTTCAATCTATTTACAATGGGTGTTGAATTGAATGGAAACATTATTCCTCATTTCTTTTTTTTTATTAATTTGTCTTGTCTCTCATGTTGTTGCTGGTGGTTTTGTCAAATTATCAGTTTCGTGGGAGAACAAAAGAAGTTTTTAAATTTTTTGATATATTCATTTGAATTAATCGTCTAAGTTGTAATTCATGCTTAAACTGGACAATATGTTGTTGTTGTCGATCTAGTTTAGCGTGTTAAAGTTAATATATTTAACCTCTGTTTTATGTTGAACAACCCAAAAGGAACCTTTCAATGGATTCCTCTTTGGTAATTAGTTGGTTTCAAATTGAAAACTAAGGTTAGAAAGAGAATTCGAATTCTTTGCATCTATTTCAACGGATTTCTATTACGGATTAAAACGTGTGCTAGAATAATGAAATAAGCAGTAGAATAGAATGTGCGATAGTAGCAAGTTACACATGTTTGTTTATCGCTTCAGTAGACAATAGCTCTTCCAAAGAACGAGTTTTCTTGCAGAGAAAACTGATATGTATCTAGAGTGACGTTTGTGGGGTAGTTTGTGGATTGGTAGTTTGTGTCCTAGAACCAGTATTGTAGCTCAACTTCCTGCATCAGACATATCCTAACTCCTCGATCTCAATACGAGTTGTTTGTGCTAGAAACTGTCATCATAGAATTTTGTACTAGGAATTTTGTCAACGACCCATTTTGCCATTTGTTCTTCAAATAGTCAATTTTCAAAGAACTTTACGAAGAAATTTCTCGTCTTTTGACATTTGGGAGAAGGGGACTTTGCTTGGATGGATTCCCGATATGTTGTAGGCCTTCAAAAAGGTAGAATGTATTGCAATAGAATTCAGATTTCTCGGAAATATCCAATAATGCGAACATGGAGAAGTGAAGCCTTACTTCCTGCCGTACGAAGTTCGTTTCAAAGCAAACGAACGTCTTTTGTTTATTTCAATTTTGTTGGAATATCAGAGGCAGATCTTTAGTTAAATTGGAATCATACTACAAATCCAGTTCAAAGTTATTTGGGATATAAATGTGGAATATTTTAAATTAGTTATTGAAAAATCCTGATGGAAAATCTCTTTTTGTCCATGCTGTTCATGCTGGCATCGATGGAAAACAATAAGGAAAATAAAGTGCAACGACTGTTTGCCACAGTTCAAACGTAATCAATCTCAGGTGAAGTCTCACTTCCTTTTACTACTCGTCGCTTCACCGGATATACCTGGCAACTCACTGAAGAAAACTTCTCTTTGCTTCTTCTCCATCCAGCTGATGTATTTGGTCTGGTGCGATTTGGAAACAGCTGTGTGTAACAAAAAGCTAACGAATCAAAAGTACTGCGCTGCCCCTCTGGAGTTAGTGCCGTTGCCAAAGACCGGCACGGTGCACCGACTCCCCCGTAATTGGAGAAGCAAAACAGCAAAGCCCAACAATATACAGAAGTCATAAGTTTACCCGGTCTTCATACTTGGATGCACTTGAAAAAAAACTCCAACCCAAAAGGTTTACGGTTTGCAAGAGAACGAAGAAAGCAGCACACAGTAATGCCTGAAACTCGTTAAGCTTTTTGCTGCAGACGGAAATGGGGTACAATTTTAATGAATAAATTCTAACCAACCAACCAACCGACCGACCGGCCCGGTATGCGTGTGTTTTCAGCGCCCCGAACTCTCAAAGCTCCGTACTTCCAGAAAGGACAAACATAAAACCACCGACCACCGTCGTCCCGGAGCGGTCGCAAGGAAAGGGGAAATTTGAATTGTGCTACTGCAGTTACGAATGAACCAGGCGCGATGGCGTTTTGAGGCGGAATTTGAGCGGTGAAGGAAGGGGAATTGGCTTGAATGCTTTTTCAACAAACTTCGAACCGATTGAGGAGCGAATAAATAAATGGAAATGGGTTGAAGTTTTTCCAACTGTTCTTCCGAGCAACAGCAACAGGCGCGGCAGTGGAAATCAAAGGTTGTTCGTTGGGAAAAGAACTCGTTCTAAGATGTGATTTTACCTTTCGTGTCTGAGTTTGTGTGAGAGTTTTATTATGTATTGTTGGCAAGACACGCAATGATTGCGGCAGCTGTTTATGGAAAAGCCGAAATCGGGCGACTCAATATTGATCATGGTGCTTTTAAATCTAAGACAACATAATTATGCAATTTAACAGTACGCAAACCACTAGTGATCTCAATTAAAATGATCCTACTAACGCCCTGTCCAACCAACCATAGACTAACACGTTGTTAATAAGCGTTGTAAATGATGTTGTCCTGAAGGTTATGCTTCATGTTTGTTTTCGCAAATCGAATTACCGTCACCGACAGCGCTCTCTCGTCAATCATTATTAATGGTAGTATCTTATGAAGCTGCTGCTGCTGCTGCTGCTGCTGCTGCTACCATCACCGCAGTCAACGTGTCTTCCAAGGGTGATTAAAATGCAATGACTATGTGTGTATCAGGCGCACGTCGTTGGAGCAGACGACAGGTAAAATCATTATTAGCCTTACCATCGACACCCCTTTTCCTAGCTTCCCACAGAAACAGATCGGGTCGGGTTCCGTTTCGCCGTTTCAATCGATCGATACGCTGTTGCCGGCAGGAGCCGAGCGAACTTCTTTGAAGATCGTTCAAGGGTTATGCCTTTCTTTAGCGACAAACCTGAGGCAAACACGTCTGCATAGGACAACATAATGTAGTGTAGGTTGAAAAAAAGAAGCACACGGTAGGGAAATTCAATGGAAATTCCTTGTTGAGCAAAAAGGAACAAGAAGTTAAAGCGTGTAAGCTTTCCGCCCAGAAGAAAGCACCACTGCTAGTGTGCGAAAAGTGTCATCCCACTGAGATGATGTGCACAGCAGCACCAAGGCGAAGCGGCTGCTAAATGATTCTGTGTCTTCTGTCTGTCTTTGGCGCGGTGTTTATCGATTTTCGGGTGCGCGCGTGCTGGCGAAAAGTGAAGCCAAAATTTCCACCTAATTGACATGTTTATCTTCAGGGAAATGCGCTCCCGTTCTGGGGCAGGCCAGTGGAAACAATATAGCGCAGCGAGGTCGTCGTAAGCATAAGGACGAGCCTCCGGTGCTCCGTTTTGCTGGAAATAATAGCACGTTAGCCGGAACTGCGTCTCGTGAGTGTGAGATGATGGGGCCCTCGGAGAAGGAAGCATACATTTGCTGGAAGCTGCCACCACCGCAGGACGTGTCAAGAGCGGATGTCTTCGATGATTGAACCAACCTTTGGTGTGAAGCAAATGGCGATGTTGTCGAGCGGATCTCACGTCTTTTTTGGCGCTACGTTTGCTGTTCGTTATCAGACTATACATACAACGCGATTGGTGCGGGCCCCAGATGGTGGTGTGTGATCTTATCCAAAGTCACGTCGCGCGGTACATTTGAAGATGAAAACATCTTTTTACCTCTGTGATGTATTGGGGGTTCCATTGGATTTCAAAAAAAAAAAGCAGAAAACGATTGAGTTGTTCTGTTTGGTATGGTTATTTTACAACTTCCTTTTCAGCAGTCCCAAGAATCTCTGTGTTAACCTTCATTTTCCTAAATCGTACCCCTTCCAGAGACCCCAATTGTATGCAAATATGCGTGTGTGTAAGATGTTGTATTCTGTAGTGATGGGGAAATTCCATTTTTTTCGGTAAGAAACGCCACTGCTTTCCGTTCAGAAGGAATCTGAACGATCCTAGGCATCTTTTATTCTATGGGAAAATAAAAATAGTAGATCTTACTTAAATACAAATACAATATACTTAATATACAAACTGACAAATATTATTGTTTATATTTCCAAGGCACATATTAAATATTAAGTTTACAAAAAAAAAACTAAAGAATGTTTCAATGCCAGGATACAGTTCACAAATCAACAGCAATGAACTAATAGCATACCAGGACGGTCCGGTAGTACAGTCATCAACTTGCACTACTTAATAACATGCTCGTCATAGGTTTAAGCCTCATATCCATCATCCTCGCGTAGCGAAGATCTGAGTATCCCGGCTATAGTACCACGCAGTCTCGAAAGCCTTATAAGCCGGCATGCCCACGTTGGTCGTTATACCAAAAAGAAGAAATAATAATATGGAAATTGTCTATCAAATTCCTGCATAAATAAGTCTTATAAAGGCATAAGACGTTCAAAGAACAACAGCCACACTAGCCGATACTAGCTTATAAACGTGAAGTAATTTCATGCAAATTATAGAGATCAATTTATCATCCCAGCACTCGTATGCAATTGTTTTTTGAAGTTTAAAGCACACTGGTTAACATCAACACGTACCAAAAACCTACTTGATATGACTTTATTTTTTGAAACTAAGTTCAATTGTTCCATACAAGAAAAGGAACGAACGTAGAAGGTTCTAAAGAAAATCCCACCACTACTCGGCTCAACCTTCCTTCCAAATGGAGTACCTTTGTGGCTCATTTTGTCTATGGAACAGCAACCCCTTTCTGGTTGTTGGAAAAGCGTCCAAAAAATATTGACCTCACGCGAATCACGCGAATTCGCTTCCCAGAGGGCACTCGGGAGAAAAGGATACGTGCCTTCTCGTCCATGTCTGCGTGAACGTTTGGCTGATGTTTTTTATAAGAAGAGCAGATATTGTACGCCACTCTGCCCATGTCTGGTTGCATTATTTTTTGATAAAGCTTGTGTGATTAATTTTGAATCCAACAAAATTCCAGTACGCATCTCGAGGGTTTATGCGATGTATGCGCGTGTGATAGATTAGGCCCTAACCCGACGGTGGCATTGTTATTATTTATTGAATTCTTTTTCCCGTAACCCGGGCCTTATTTTCGGGTCGAAATTCCAAGAAGAGGGGTAGGGTTTTGGAGCATAATTTTAAATTCACTGCCGACGATGTATGGAAGTTTGTGCTGAGGGTGAGTCCTTCGAAGGAGTTGAAGCAAGATATAAAAATGAAGATATCTGTGTGAAGATGAATCGTTCTCAAATCTAAACAATCAATTATAGGTTCATCCGAACGCGCTCAATAAAGCGCTGAATTTGTCACTCTTTTGCAGCACTAGCAAATTAATCAAATCATCTCCCCCTTTCTCTCTTTTGTGCAGGTTTATGCGCACACCGGAGTGCTGGCCGCGTACGCAGGGTGTGCGCGTCGTGCTTTCTCCTGTAATCATTTGTCACTATGCGACACCGGTTGCCGATGCCGGCACACTCGGCGATGATTGATAGTGCGGCGAAAAGTGGGAAAATCATCATGCACAGCAACGACCGCAGTGGATCAGCAACAGCCAGTTCGCCGCTCGAACGAACGTAGACCACATCCACAAGTTCTGCATCGAGACGTTAAAAAAAAAAGAAGCTCGTTCGTGCGTTTATGCAACAGGCTTCTACTTTAGATTAGCAAAGCACGGGTTGATCTCATAGAGCTGGAAGGTTGGAATTATTAATCATCGACACCGGGAACTGCTTCGCCCGCACGCAAGATGCCGGCCACAACGGTAAAGAGTGAGGCAGCGACTGACCAGCACAACAACCACTGTGATAATGAGGAGGTAAGGTCGAAAGGATACTAAGGTTCACAGCGAAGACCGAAGCCCGTGTTCAAAAAAGCGAAAAAAAAAGATTAAATTTTGGGTCAGCTTTAATCCGTTAAATAATCCGCCCTCCTTAAGAACTCTCCTTTTTTTTCCTACTCCAATCAAACGCGTTAAGCTTGTCTTAAGCGCTATCAGCTCAGTTTCTGGCTCCCCGTGTTTGCTTCACTTGCATTAGTCGATAATCCAATTAGCGGTGGAGAGTTCCTTATTTCATTTTCCCTGCCCTTTCATCGCATACGGATCGCCGGTCGGGGTTTTCCTTTGTGTTTGCCTATGATTTTCCCTTTCAAAAATAAGATACTTATCTAACCGGGCGCTATCGTGGTGCCGCTTTCTTTTCTTTGCCGCGCGCGCTCTGCATTGCAGGAGGAACCGAAAGACATGAAAAATGCGCATCTCATTATCAACGAGCTTCGCAACCGGTGCCGAAATCAGTCCGAGCAAATCATGGCCTGGAAGAAGGCGTTCTCGCTACAGGTACGTTTGTTGCACGCCGCCAAGAAAAGGGATCGGGCGTAATATACACGCAAAGCTCAATTTCCGGTACCCGGATGGAATGGAACGCAGCCAAGCTCTAGGATCCCAGTCTGCGTTTGAGTATCGAACAGAGATCGAGTGTAGATGATGAGCTTTTTGTTGGGGAAGAAGACAATCTAAAATTCTATGCGTGTTCGTATATGTTTGTGTTGTAGTAAATGGGGTGAATTGGGAAGCTTCTTTATCGGTGCCTTACATCATTACGTCAGGGCTGGGTGCGCTCAATTTAACTCGGCATGGAGCCTGAATTAACCCATCAACGTCATTATCATCACCCGGAGGTGGCGCGATCGTTACCGGCACACCCGGTCCGCGTGTATATCCTTGCCAGCGTGTGTGGCGCTCAACAACCACTCATACGACTGAGAGTAAAGAGAGGAGTGAAACAGCTCTATAGGATGGTTTACATGGATACATTCAGTAAATCACACCACCACCTGTGAAAACAGCCACACTATACCTAACAAAAGGAAAAGTCAAATTGGGAAGGTGGTTTCTTTCTTTTTTGTGAATGTTACTCCGTTGGAAAGCCTCTGTTAAGGGATGAGCTTTTTACCGCTTGCTTATGTGTACAAAAAAAAAACTGGGCAAGACTTTTACAGAGAGTCGTGCGTGTGTGAGAGGAAGATAAATTATTCCCAGTGACTTCCGTGACGCGTTTTTCATCAGCTTGATGGGACAGGAGCGCCCCAGCTAAATTGCCGTTAAAGGTGCTAATGCGAT
>AXCO02009959.1:0-11689 GCA_000473525.2 Anopheles melas
TTAGTACAGTCGTCAACTCGTACGACTTATGTCGTTAAGTTGCGTATGGCGTTAAGTTCAAACCTCAAATGGACCGTGTCGCCATATCTAGGACTGACTATCTTGACCGACAACGGTTGTTGAGCCAAAAGAAAATAAAAATATGCAGATGTAAATATGAAATTCTAGGACTTGAATTAATATTATGCTTGAAAGGAATGAACCATTATGAGGCATTTAATGGTAGATTTTGTATGAAGAGATCTAGAAATCAGGATTTATTTGTTTTTTTACAAAACATCAAACTGCAATAAGCGGAACTCTTCAACAAGAAATGAATATCATAGTTACACAATAAAAATAATGTATAAATTAACTATGTAATCAAACGATTCTTTTTCGCACAAAGAATTAAATATTGCCTATAGAGCAAACATGTGTTCTAATGTTCCAAAGGTGGAAGGTGGAAGCTAAAAGTCAGCACGGTTTGATTCACATTTGGATCCTCTTTGTCTTCCCGTTCCGAAAGTACTGACTTTCCGACTACGTGACCATGTAAGCCCGAAATGATTGCGTACGCCGTTTGCCAAAAAGGAAGAAGGTAGTAAACATCTTACTTGGAAGTAATCCACCCTGTCAAAATCTTAATTTAACATTGTACTGCTGGATTGATTTAGCAAGCTGGCTGTAATGTGACAGGTGTATAAAGTTTTGTAAATGTTCGTGTTTGAATTATTCCACACCTCTCAATCGTTTTCAGCGTGCAAAGTTTCATGGTGTGATATCAATTGTGTAGTAGGGGCTAGAATGCAAATGACAGATGTCTAAATAATGTGATAAGCTAAAGTGGTTGGATTACAACTAATGCTTATCATGTAGAAAAAGCGGCCCCTACTCCTATTATCCGACTTGGTCGTTTTGGCTGCGACAGCCAAACCAACTGAGGAATAACAGTTTGCGTGAAGAAGAATGGTTACGTTGCAGTAATTTCCCGTTCAAATTCTCTCGTCACTTCGACAAGCTTCGTAATTTGTTTGCTCCTTCACGCTGCGGGAGACATGTCATTCGACGCTGATAGTATTCCTAACATCGGGGAAAAATGTGGAATATGGTAAAATAGATTTGTCCTACTTATTTGACATGTTTTTTTTACTGAATTATGAAATAGCACATTGGTAGTAGGGAGGTTCAAAGCAACTAGCACAGCATGATCATAATTTGAACTGAAATAATAATTTGCCTTATTTATATAAATGGAGAATGTATCCGAATAGAAAATGTGTACACTTGAAATGATCGTGCTGCTTTCTAACATGGTATTAGGCAAGTATTCGTAGAATGTTCTTCTATCCTAACAAATTCAGTCAAAAATCCCTCCAGCTCGACTCATTGAGCTAAACGGCAACTAAATAAAATATACCCTCCCACGGGAGCTGAAAGCATCGTTCAAGTAATACTATTTGATTACGTAGTACAGCGTGATTAATATTTACATTGCTTTGAACGTTTTCTAGCTTTGAAATGTAGCGTGCAGAAATGCGGCACGACTCGTTGGTCTTTTTGGAAACGTTGTCTATTCTTCGCCTACTTTCGTCTTAATGTAAAATTGAACACCCTCGACTTCGATTTTGGCTCCATTCAACCAACTTCTTAGGTCGGAATGGCAACAGAAATCTGACGGAAGAGTCCCCGAATTAAATGGAGGCCGTTTTCTGAGCTCCTTTCAGCATTAAGTTTCCCATCCGCAGGGAATGGAAAACGAAGATGCAGCAGATATTTATTTACCACCTTCCTTCCAAACCCAATCCACTGCGATTTTGTCTGTTTGCTAGCAGATGGAAATGGAATGCGAAAGGTTTGCTGTACTCGTGCTCCCGGAAGCGGATGATTCTGGGACCAATTTAATCAAGAGTCTTTATACATATTGAGAAGATTGCTCGTCAAGCATCGGGCAACGGATTGCCCTCGGGAGTTTGCCTGAGCCCTATAATGTCTTCGCCCTAATGCGCCGTCTGTAGTTAAGGCCGCGATTGTCCTTCCCCACGCTGCTTTCACCCAGCAGTGGTAGGCAGTAGTGACACGTGGTATTTTTTTATTCCACCTAACGCAATATTTGCAAAGAATCACCAAAAATCAGAAACAAATCGAATACATTGATGAAAGCTCAAACAATCTGCATTACGTGCTGCGGGGAGAAAATGAGGGTCCACACAATCAGTGGCAGTGGATTTTCCGGATCACGTTCGGCTCACTTTTAATTTCAGCACCCGATATTGGCACCAACTACCACCGTCTATTTTGGAAACGGAGAACTGAAATGGCAGGAGAAAAAAGATATAAGATACCGTTTTGCGCTAGATCAGGCGATTTTTCATTCCCCCCAGCTGAGTGCCAGCGTACGCCAGAATTGTATCACTTTACACAAAACACCGTCCACCTTCTCGTGCGCTGGTAGAAAACAGTCGTAAACGGGTGCCATAAAAATCATCGTAGATGAATAAAATATACTAATCCTTTTACCTCCTGGATGGCCGGTCCATTTCGATTCCGCAATCTCTGCATTACTGGCGAAACTGGAGAGCGCTGTCCGAAAATAGTAACCAAGCCAAAGGTGTCGGCACCGGATGTAGATGGTATTAAATATTTAAACCAGTATCATCACTTTCCTAGCCCGAAGTCCATTATGGCTGGTCCGGGGGATCCATGAACGACCACCCATTATGCAGTGCTGGAACGGGCTTGGCACGGATGAAACGTGAACGGGGCACAGAAAGCTGTAAACACCCAGGACATGTGTGGTGGGCTTTGTTCCAAACCGAAATCTTCTCACGTTCCTCGGTTTGGTTTCACCTGGATGCAACAGCGTCAAGCGTCGCCTCGGCAAAACACACTAAGCTACCGGTGAGATATTTATTGACCAAGGTGTCAAGCCACAAAACCGCCCATCACCACTCTCGGTCATGGTAACGGGTGGAGATGAGGGAGAGATTGTTGTTCCTGCATCCGCCGTGCTTAAAGTATTTTAAAACAGTGTTGTGTACTTCGCTTAGATATATGACCAATTGGTTTTCATATGCAATACAATAAGCGGGGATTTGATTGAATTATTAAGCATTTTACAAAATGTGCTTTTATTAACTTTTATGGCAATATTTTGTTAATTTATAATAATTATAATGCTAAGAGAATTGCAATATTATATTTAAAATAAAAGTTGTTACATATAACATTCTTTGCTTGATATTAACAAAAATAATATCAGAAACGCAAATGTTGTTGTTTGTTGTCTTCTGTTTGTTGGAGTAATGACCTAAGCAGTTATGCCTACCTATAGAGGCTTTTTGAACTTTTTAAGTATCACGCATGTACATATCACTCGTATAATCAGTCGTACGGGATAATCTTTCGAGTTAACGGCGTTCTTGGGATCACCAGTTCAATCTCCAGTGCAAAATTACCTAATACTGTACTGAAAACTTCAAAGCCTGCTAGCGTATCGAATATCTTCAATAATAATTTTACGTGTATAAATACGAAAAAAATTAAATAATCGAACAAGTCGGTAAACTAATAGCAAATAATCGAAATTTCGAGTATATTGTCAAACATTTTTTAGACTTAGTTGTCAAAGTCTTGGCTAGTTTTTAAGCTAGATTTTAAATGCTATTCAATGTATAATATTTCTTCTATGTGGTCTTTACAGGCTTTCGAGGCTTTATTAAATACCACGCAGCAGGATAGTCAGTCCTTGCTCCAAGGGTACGATCCATTCTAGACTAGAATTCACGACGGGCATGTTATTACGTCGTACGAGTTGAAGACTGTGCTACGATACCGCTCCTGTATACTGTTTATGAGCGAAAAATTAACATTTTGTCTGCCATCATTTGGCCAGGGTAAAAAACACCATTATTTGAAGACAATCAATTGATGGTACTCATATTTTTAAATGGACAAATCTAATTCATTTGAGATCATAATTTGAGCAGCGAAGGCAACTGGCCCTGCTAAGGATGAAAATAAATATAACTGTCAGTTTTGGTCGATTAGAGTTCTGCAATCGTTATAAGAATAATAAATAAAACGAGGGTGGTAAATTGTTTAAAGTCGTGCCCTCGGTTCATATTTTGATGTGTAGGTAAGTTGTGGTTATCCGAAATATGCAGACAAGTTTTTCAAACAGAAAAATGGATGGAACAAATTTATTGCAGCTGTACCATTACATTATTGATCAATTGTACGGAATGTCTTTGAAACATGTCAAATTTCAATACACTTTATTAATGTGCCTCAGCATTATGGACACACAATACACTACCTTTGAACAATATTTCTGCAAACTGTATGCATAACAAACTTTTCGTTAAAATGCATTCCACATTGCTAATTCTGTTGTTTGTTTCTTTTACTTTTTTTCTCCCATGCACAGGTAAGCGGAACAGAAACTTTTCCAACGGATGAATCTACAGGAAGGATTTAATGTTTGGCCAAAAAACGATGTTCTCTATCCACGCCTGCTGCAATTTCATAATTATAGTCCGGTTATTATTTGGTTTCATTCTACGGACGGGGGTTTCCCCTCTTCTCAGTCCCTTCCTTTTTTATACTCGCTTATCAGGTGGGATGGCTGGTGACACGAAAGGGGGAATTTGTTCGCAAACAAACATCCATAAAAATATTAATTTCATTGCAATGTTTACTATCTGCCAGTGGGAACGGCGCTCGAGTAAACATGAAGTCGGAGAAATGCTCGGGTTTGGTGTAAATAATATTCGTCAAACAAGTTTTACCTCGTTTGTTTTTTTCGTTTGTGTGTTTTTTTTTTGCTTGTGAAGAGCATAAAATGAAACACGCTTTCCACAGAAGCACCCTTACAGTACGAATCTCATTCCCCAAAATGCATGTCCATTGCTGCACCAGCGTATCTCCTGGCTGGTAAATTCAATGTAAAACCGTATGTTTTTGTGTATTCCATGCATCTATAGAAACCCGAGCCAAGCCGTGAATCGTGCCGTGTACCAAAATTTGATATCTTTCCCAAATTTATTCCAGGTAAATGTGAATACCTATCCACCGCTCCAAAGCTTAATTTTCCCTCGGTGCACTATAGCCCTTCATGATTGGAACGTGAGCTCGTGTTCGCTAAAATGGTGGAAAATTGTTGCTACAAATGAAAAACACTTTGCAATCGTTAATGAAATTGTAAAACCAACGTTAAAATCGGTGCGTTTCGGCGTGCCTTTCATCCTGCAAGCCCTCGTGGGACTCTCGTCCTCAAGCGAACAAAAGTACTATCGGCTCAGCGTACCGTAACCGTGTGCTGGCAAGCTGTACGAAACATACACATACATACATAAATCAAGCATTTACTGCCTTCCCATTTGTTACCCCTCACGCCATTTCGGCCATAGTATCCAGGGCTGGGACAACAATGTCCCATAATGCTTCCAGGGGCAGCATATAGGCCTGACGGACGGACGGAAATCCGAAACGCGCGAGGGTAACTAATTAATTTGTTTTTAACCATGTAATTTAAGTACATTACATCAGCATTTTTCTCACATTCCCCTGGTAACGTTTCATTTCCCCTCAAAACTGGCCCCAGTTACCTAAAGTGGTTCTATGAATCTGTCACAGGATTTTGTTGGATCCTTCTTGACTTTTGCTTTATACACTGTTGCTGGTGTTGCGGCAAAGCGTTCACCCTTCCGAAAAGCCCTCCACCGTTTGTGACAACCTAACGATTTAATGTTGAATTATGCGCTCTCCGCCTTTGTCGTGTGATTCGGTCTTTTTTTTTGTTGTTGCTGTGTGAATTGTGTGCAGGTGGTTGACGAGCCTTTTTTTGTCTGTGCTGTTTTCCGTTTAGCTCTGCTTGCTCTCAAGCTCACATTACTTACACACCTGCCTGCACGTTGGCTTTCCGTATCGAAAACAATTCATTCTTAACCACATGCCAGCGGGGTAAAGTAGGACTTACAAAAAACGCTACACCGCTGCACCACTCTGTGCTATTTCATCGCTCGGTAGAGGTAAACCGGGACCGAACCACGTACATAAATTACTGTTTTTCAGCCCTCGTAAATGTATCAACAACAACTCTATCAGTTGAAGCATAAATATTGAATTACATTATCATTAATTGTTTTGGTACCATTCACTCATCGTTTTACCACATTAGCTTATTTTCTTTATCCTTTATACTCATCATCTGACGTTAATAAACTTGCACGATTTCACTTTTTTGTATGACTGTGCCCTACGTTTAATTTTCCTGATTGTGCATGCTATAGTGTGGTCAGTTCGATATAATTTACGACCACTCGCGGTAGATATGTTGAACATTTCAAAAGTAGATTAATATTAGTACCCTTTTGAACAGTTTTACTGTTAAAAAAGTAACAAGCAGTATGTGTCTAAATCATGTCAATTACAGAATATCTGATGAAGCCGCGAGACCGCGAGACTGCTGTAGCGACGGAAAAGTGACATAATAAAGCATATGAATTGTTTTTAAATATAATTGGAATTCCTATATGTTTTCACGGCATGAGTTAAGTTTGGTTAGATTTACCAAAATCATTACAATATTCTTGTCCTGCTTATCTCGTATTTAGTAAATCTCCTATGCACAGGACTAGCTTTACCAATCCTTAAAGGTCTGGGATATGTTGCATCGAATAACATAAAAATGAAAAAACTTAAAATGTACTACAGTTGAGAAGTGCAGAAGTGCAGTTTGAGTCATTAAAACTTTATACATTTTTTTTAAACATATTATCAACTATTTATGAAAATTCGTATTTACCAGATTTCTTTAGATTTTTTGGCCATATTTAATTCACTTTAATAGGCTATTCGTCAATATGGCATAGGTGCTATAAGATGCTCATAAAACCCGTATGTTTTACAATGCTTAAATTTGTAAACATATTATGAAGAACAACAAAGATTTTTTGACATGCAAAATAAATTATAATGTAATATTCACACAAAATTATTCAAAGAAAAATAATTTCGAACTATTATGATTACAAAACTGTTTTGTTTGAATGACCAAAATATTTTGTTTTTGAATGATTTATAACAAAATTTTTAAATGCTTAAAAAAGTTTGACAGTCACATCAAATGTTTTATAGAACTGAAAAATATGCCAACATCAACAACATATTTTGAGATTATTTTTTTTACTTAAAGTATGGGTAAATAACTAAAGATGCTTTCTTTTTTATCGACTCTCGTACCATCGGTCGATACGACACATCAATTATCGGCGCGTAATCCTTTTGATCCTCGGCTTTCCGTGCAGTTTCGAGGTTCAAAATTAATTAAAATCACTTTTTCGTCTTTATACTGCTATAGTTTTTTTGTAACCAAAGCTATACTGCAAGTTAAAAAAATCCCTTTAGTGAACCCCCTTTTGATAGCGGAACCTTACGTTGGCACTGCGTCGATCAAGGCACAGCGTAGTGGAAATCTAATTTGAATTTGTATTCATTACATTATTCGGCCCGGTCCTCGCGGATTAACTGTATGTCCGGTCGATGTTCACACACACTCGCCCAGAGAACCGCAGGGAATGGAAGCACCAACCCCGGAAGTATTATGCTGAGGGGTTCCTTCATGGCGTGTAATTAAAAATTGACTTCTCCGATAGTCCGACGCCTGGACCCGGTTGACCGGTGCATACTGATTTATTTCCATTTAATCAACAGCCTTTCCGGCCACGGTTTAAACCGTTTGCAGTTTCTCATCGGTTGTTCACCCTTCGCAGGGGTGAGCTTTGATTCACTTGTGACAAGAAGAGAGCTGCTTCTTCCAACTTTAACCTCGTTTTCACTCATGAACGATGAAAAAGCTGCCAGTTTTGCACGTTCTCTTTGTTGAATATGGCCTCGCTGTTTGCACTGTGTACTGGAAGCCGGGTGGCAAAACAAAATTAACATAGAAATTGCATTTATCATTTGTAGCTTGTTGCCCTTGAGCGGACTGGCTGTTTCGGTTCGCCCATCGTTCCAAGTGCTCACACGCCTGAACTAGGCGCAATACGCAGTTGAAATGTAACGCCAAGGCATACACTCGTACAACCAAGACATTGTAGCTAACCGCCACTGTACAAGGGTCGTTGGGTCGAAAAAACCCAACAACGGCAACGCGTTTCTACTGCTTGCATGTGTGGTTTTGTTTACATGCAATAATCATATTCATAAAACGGGATCACACATAATTACACACTCATGCTTACACAAACTCTCACACAGCCGTGCTAGCAAACCCTTCCGATGGTACACACGAGCTATCAGTTGGCACAGCGATGCTCTCACCCTGTTGCACGCTTGCGGTTCTCGCACAACAAATCCCTTGGCCTGGCTCAAACGGTACGTTTTGGTGGTTGGAAACCGTTCGTCGGGGCAGTCTCGTGTTTGAAGGGGTGACACAAAGGGGCAGAACTTGAGGCATGAGCTTGATGTTATACGCGTACGGTTGGTGGGGACGCATTGCGTTTGTGTGATTTTGCCATTTTAATGTCTCAATATATACAATATCAACGTTCTACAATTTCATCGTCATGTGTGTGTATGTGTGTCTGTAGAGTTTGGAATGAGTTGGATAGCTCTCCCAATGATGCGTAAACTCGTACGTTAACTCTCCCGCCCCCTTGCAGGCGGGCACCAGGCCGCACTATCATCAGTGTGCTATCTAGTGTAAACAGACCGCCACCATTCCCGCCATCGACAGCGACAACGACAACGACCCGTCACCTATTTTGAATATATCGATTTTTCTCGCTTTTCTACCAATATCCACCCCTTGCGTCGTGAATTGAGTTGGTGGTAAAGCGTTTGGAAGCACTGCAACCGTCAGCTTATCCAGTGAATAGGCTGCATTATTTCGTTCCCTGTAATGTTGATGAACCTCGTGAATGTTGTAAAAGGATGAGTAAGGTGTTTTAACTATGTATTGGTGTAGGTATCGAAAAAATTCACTTTAAAAGTAATGCAAAATCATACTAATTTAGTAAAATCATATGTAATTAAAACAGCGAAAACATGTCTGATTAGCAACAACCTGGATATGTTTGTTTAAATTTATGAAATTCATTTATCTATGATATCAACCACAAAGTAAAGACAAAGTAAATACTAAAATGTTAATATTTGCTGTTACATACAATGTGTTGCGTATATGTTATGTCGAATTGTAGCTTGAACTCAACCATATTGGTAATAATACCAATAGTGATTGTAGTAGACTAAAATGCGCCAAACGCGATTAAATTAGAATTAATATTGGATTTAATAGTTAAAATGTCAGAATGAATAGAAAAGGAAATTTTTTTGGCAGCAAATATTTTATGCAGAGTTTTTTGTAATTGTACTTACTTAAATTAATTGTATGTTGTCCCTTTTTCCTTTTTGGTTTTTGGCATGTTTTACAATAGTGCCATCATAGGTACAGATAACAGACATGTAGTAATAAAATATATGTTTAAGCACTTGACATATCTTAAAAAAAAACAAACAGAAGAATTAAATATTTATCAAATAAAGTTAGCATAGTAATACTCCTATATGACTGAGTTAAAAATCGACGTCAAATGACGTACACTCTTCTTTGTAATTTTATTCTTTTATGTAATTAAAATTAGATACCGTAATGGTTTGAATTCTTGGATTTTGGAGAATTTAATTACACAATACATTTATCATTTATACTATGCAAGTTTCGTCTTTGAGTCACATTGTCACGTGATTTAAAATGCACTGTATGGAATGATATTAAATCCAAAGTTGATTAGGTAAAAGCTTATTTTGATGTTTCTACAAAAAATCCATCTTAGTCCATAGCACCTGTTCTGTTCGCTTGATTGGCAAAAAACTCCTGAATTGACTTAAAAATCTAAATTATTTTGTTATTGCTGTTTTTAGTTTATATTAGGATTGTAACGCATAACTCAAAAAAGGGAAATAGAAAACAAGCAGCAATGCCTTTTCTTCACGCTCATCGGCTGTGTCGAGCTTAATATGTCCGAGGGTAAATTTTCCTGATGACCGTATATGTATCCGTTGTTGAAAGTATGTGTGCCCTCCAGCTTGGCTTTAGAAATTTGCCCAGCACTCGAGATAACAAGTAGTGGCATGAAGTTGATCGTGTTTATTTCCAGCAGCTTTCGTTAGGCGTAATTGTTTCGACAATCGAACCACTGGGGCACGAAGTAAATGTGCGGAAAATCTTTTCCTGACTCTTGAAAGTAGAGCATTTACAGACGTTTCCCAACGACTAAAGGAACCGGCAGGCAAATGGCATATTTTGCCTGTGTCGAGTGGGGTTAACAATGAGGGCCGCCGGGTTGGCTTTGGTTGGCTTTGTTCGTCTTGGGAAGTGTACACGTCGTTCGCTCCGATATCCTCCAATGCACACCGCGGCCGGAACAGAAAAAATTTTCTTATCGCTTTGCTTACGTTTTTGTGCTGCATTTGAGAAAACCAATTTCCCTCCTAGAAGGGACTGAGATGGACTTTAACGTCTTAAGGCCCGAAATCCTTGAGGTCTATTTTTTAAATGAAGCATACAGAAAGGAGAAGCTCTCAATCAAAGTGATCGCGATGCTAGGTTCGATGGATCGGTTCAGCATAGGACAACTCTTTACTCCTGAAGAATGGAGACGTAAAAGAGTAAAAAGGAAAGTAAACTATTGGATCTGAAGAATCGACCATTAGGAAAAATTTGAAAGAGCCTCCAGCAAACGAAGCAAAAGTCGAGAATTATTTTACATCCCCTTTAGGACGATTATTCCGAACACTTTGTGATGATTGTGGGATCTCTCAAATAATACCGTTGTCAATGAAATGAACGAAAAAAATGAAGAAAAATTTCTGGAAATTGGAAATGCAAAAGACAGCAAAAACTACTCGACTCGCACGTTTAAGTGCCACAAGGCAAAGTGTCGGTTGCCCTTGGTGCGTCAAGCATGCAGGGCTGCATGGCAGAGTAAAAGTTGAGCATTCATTTTTGTGGTGTTTTTATTTAACCCTGCGGCATTAGTTGATGGTCTTAGTTACTTGGTAAGTGCAATTGATTCCAAACTGTTTAGCACAATAATGAAGGTTTTCATCATACTGGTTAGTTTTCTTTTTTGTACGCAGCTTTACAGTTAGCGGCTGAAGTCATGTTAACGCTCCTTATAAAACAACAAACCTCAGATTTTCATTACAAATTATTTCAGCCGGATGCATACAAACAAAATATGTAAGCAAACGTCGAATTGTCTTATGTACGATCATGTCAGCTTATAAATAATTGATATTTTGTATAGCTATATAAACATTTTGTCAAATAGTCCAAGATAGAGGTTTGAAATACTGTTTTAAAATATATTGAAATTAATATAATTTATAAAACCCATTCATTAAACAACCTTTTTTCGATGGACTGTGCGTGAAAACTTGTTCGCATAGCGGAATTCAACTGCAAATTAGGTAATTCAAAAACAGCTGTAAAATAATATTAAACCACACTCGAAGGAAGTGCTCTTCAACCTTTTCATGATTGCAGACTACTTGGCTTTGAAAATACATTTGCCGTGATCCATCCATTGAGGGCATAGGGGAACTGGGGGTAGTTTCGACACCATAAGGTTTTCCCTATTCTATTCCCTATTGCAATACTTTTGCCAATGTAAACTTACTAGCAGACATCGAAAAAGCT
>KI921793.1:0-11895 GCA_000473525.2 Anopheles melas
TCTCTCTCTCTATCTCTATCGGGAATCGAATATCGTTAATTAACTTTCCTTTGCAGCATATTGTTTCCCGTTTCCCCCCCGACTCACGCTTTGCGTGATAGGAAGGGAAAATAATTCAATTGATTTCCCTCCAACGCGTCGTTCCCTAATTTCATCGTACATGATCTCGCTTCCTATCCTCATGGCTAATAACATCAACTGATGAGTAATATTGACCGACCAACAAAAAGAAAATTGCTCGAAGGAAAACCGCTGCCAGCGTGCCATATTCCCGAGTTAACAAAGATATGAAAAAAAAGCTAACGACAGACCGAACGAAAATCTCGTTCCAATAATCGGTCAACAATCACAGCACATTATGAATGTATGCGGGAGCCGCCACCATAATAAAGAGCTTTCTCGGTTGTGTTGTGTTGCGTGGCAGGACAGGATGGATGGTCGTCGTTGTCGGGGTTGGATTGGTGCTGCTGAGATTTCTGCATCCATTTTGTTCCTGCGCCACGGACCAACGACGTTCTTTCGCATACAGACAACGTTTTTTTTTTTCGTTGTTACTGGTTGCCTTCTCTGTATTCCTTTGCACAGCGGGAGAGATCACTTACCAATCAGTGGGTGGTGAAGAGACTGTTCAAAGCGAACGAGTTCGTGGAAAACACAATAAATCGTCAATGGACGGAAAGCGACCGGGTGTGTGCGTGGTTTGAGGGTGTAGCAGACATGAGTTAGATGGCGTGCTGACAACGGAGCGATCAATCCAAAACCGGCGTTTATTCAGTAGCGTTCTCGATGGATTCGGGCATCATCAAGAGGTCATTCGTTTCTGGACGAATGCGTCGAACGGGTCAGTTCGCATCAGGACGTTCGATATCCCTCATTTACTGCGCATCCTTACAGGGTTTACCAGCATAATAAACAGCTGTCCACTTGTTTATAACTATAGTCGTTTTGAATAGACACCGCTGTCTACCACTTGCTCACACGTCAGATGGTGTAAGCTACTCTGTCCAATTCAATAACACACATTTCGCCTTCGATTACCAACTGTCAGATTCGGCACAGTTTGTTTTCTTGGGACAAATTTTGCAAAAAAAAAACAAAACATTTTCAAACACGTTTCTTTTACTCAAGCAATATGCAGTATAAACC
This sequence comes from Anopheles melas, assembly GCA_000473525.2. Taxonomy (NCBI): domain Eukaryota; kingdom Metazoa; phylum Arthropoda; class Insecta; order Diptera; family Culicidae; genus Anopheles; species Anopheles melas. The sequence continues at coordinate 1,147 of KI921793.1, forward strand.
ATACATTTCAATAATCAAAACATTATTTTTGTTAACTATACAATAACCACAAGAAACCGTGCCGAATCCGACCGTTGTGCAATCCAAGCCGAAAATTGTGTTATTAAATTGGACAGAGTAGCTTTACACCATCTGACGTGTGAGCAAATGGTAGACAGCGGTGTCTAATTAAAACGACTATTGTTATAAACAAGTGGACAGTTGTTTATTATGCTGGTAAACCCTGTAATGTGCCCCGTTTATGGATGATATCATTTCCATCTTAGCACATATAAGAGATACTTCAGATACTTCGATTTTAGTTTAATCAGTTGCTTCATTTAGTTGTTTTCAACATTATTAGATAGTTTCTGAGATTATAACCGCAATTAATTGCATTTATAATTGTGTATTTTACCATTATTTATAGTTAATCTTCAATTAACATTGTTGCTTGATGTTTTTAAAACTGAAGTATACTACATTTTACTATTGCGGTCATACACGAGGACAGTATTTTAAGCTGTTATACACTTTCTAAATCGAATTAGAGCACTTTTTGTGCATCGTTTCCGTATCTGCCATACCCGGCCCAATCCATATCGATTAGAAACCCCAACAAGAAGACGGTTTGTCTGCCTCAGCTCTCGAACACTAGCTGAGCGAATGGGAATTCCTCATATCACACAACGCGCATACGAGCGTTCATGCGTACGTACGTACGGCGTTTTTTTGTTATCAGCTGCCTCACTATCTATTTTCTCTGCCGCCTACTATTACGTGCCAGCCGTTCTTGATGGTCCACATGCGTATCAAACTGCTGGCGCTGCTGTCGCAGGCACCCGTGCGGTGGCAAAAATAGATCCACCCCGAAAGATTATGATTGATTGAGCTTAATTAATTGGAATTGGATAAATCGAGCGCGAATGGTGCGTCGCCGTTCGAGGTGAAGTGGCGGTGAGAGGGAGAGAGTGGTGAGTGAGAGGAGGTCAAAGCGAATGACCAAATTGAGCGGACAACCTCCGTCGTCACTTCGTTGCCATGACCGATACGGGGAGTGCACATCGATTATGGGCGTCCTAGGTGTGTGAGTGTGTGTGGACTAGCTGACGGTGTACACTATCCGTCGCGACATCCATTACCAACGACTGCGCACAGTGCGTGTCGTTTTTATGCTTCAGCAACAGATGTGATGCGGATAAAGCGAGATTTTGAAGATTATTCTTTAGACTGATGGAACAATCTATAACTTACAGAGCTATAGCCTGTATCAATTTAATCCTAAACATTTTATTTTCGATATGTTAAAGAACTTGAATCTCCTACTTATGATAAAATTTGTACCAAACTGTCAGAAATGCGCTTCTCGAGGCAGGCCACCCGACAAGCTGCACGTGTGTGTTTGGCTGCGTGTGGTGTATGAAGGAAAATAATAAAAGCGAACATCTTTCCAATCACTTTATCCCTCTACATTGGGTCGTTATCGGAGATAGTTGAACATGACGGGGGCGTGGACGTGATTGGATTTGTTTTATGTTTTCATTCCATCGAACTTTCTTCGCCCTGGCTACCGAAAGCACGAGGATGATCAACTGCCAGCGCGCGCACACACACACACACACACAGTGCAGCAAGCGTATCATGCGTATGGGTATGTGCGCGGGGGTCTGGTGTCCGTATCGTTTTTTTTTTATGTGTCCGTGCACCGGTATAAAGTTTCATTCAAAGTAGAGTTCTCTGAAAAAGGACCAGTTGGTCCAGGAAAGCTATTTTAAGGTCATTTTACAAGCAAACTTCATTTTTTTTTGCAGTATCTCTTGTGTTCCGGGTATTGCTTTCTTTGTTTATTATGTGAGTTGAATCCGCTTCACGTGAAAAATATATTGGGTACAAAAGGTCAATCTTTTGCGATATCCAGAAGAGCTCTTTTGAGGGTTAAGTTCAACTCTTACTTTACAAGCATCGTCTGATTATCATACCAAAAAGCTCTTCATTTTAGCAAACTTCAAATGTCTGGTGTATCACGGTAAGATTTCTTCACTCTTACCGCTGTGTCCCAATCAAAGCCCGCCAATCCACTTAATGTCGTTCGTTTAGGGCACTCAAAACAACGTTGACATCCTGCTGACAGGCAGAATTTGCGGGCCGAGCTGCACAAGCTGCGATAAACGCCCGTGAAGTCCATCGCAATGATAAACATCGTCCGGCCGCTTTCTTGAGTCCATAATCTATATTGGCACAAGGCTAGTACACAAGTGGCGGAGGATAGGGATTGACCGTGTGGGGGGTGTCAGGTGGGAAAAGTTTCGATCGTCAAAATGTCGAAGTCAGTTTTCGTGCTTCTGATTCCCCCGGCAAAGGCCTACCGTAGCGGCGGGGAGATAAACAAGCGGTAAAGACGACAAAAGCTTCGTGTAATCCTTGAAGTGACTTTTTTGTCCACCGGCACTCGTCCACTCGAGTTTGTTGGTGGTGGTTATTTTGGTACTACGTTTTTGTTGTTGTTGTTGTTGTAATTTGTTTTTGTCGATTTTCTGCTACCCCCTTTTCTCAGTCTTCCTGTTTTTTTCTTTGTCGTTCAGTAACTCGGAAGTGACGTGAAACACGTGCCCGACCGACAAGTTGCTGCTGCTGCTGCTGCTGCTGCTGCTGGCTTGTCACATGACGGCGGGGGCAATACTTACTTTGCGAAAGTGGGCAAGCTTTTCATTATTGCTTTTCTCGGTTCATTAGAACTTTCCTGCTGCTCCGTTGTGAAGTGCCTAATGTTTGAAGTGGAGCGGCCGGTGAATGGTTGGTTATCTGGTTGTTTTTGTTATTTGGCGCGTGAAAGTTTGCGGTTTTCATTAAACTCACCGAAAAAGTTGTTTTCTCTTGTGACTTTTTTTCTTCTTCTACGTGCTTGGTTTAGTTTTTAGTTGCTGGCTGGTAGGAGGCTGGAAAATAACTGAAGTTGCGAATAATTGCTGCCTACTTTTTTTCTGTTTCGGGTGAAATTGTTATTTAAATTTAATTTTTTTTAGCAATGACTTTTCAACGTGTTAAACACTTAAAGTTTGTCGTAAACTCGATTACTTACAAGAATTAAGGTTGCTATATTGAATTTAATTAAATTATCATTTGCGCTAAAAAATGTATCTTTCCTTCTGGGAGATTTTTGGGCTTTTGTCGAAAATGGAAGTTATTTCTCTCGTTTATTTGCTCTAGAAAAGATTTGATCAACACGCCTTTCGTGGTACGTTAGACAGGTTTGGCTTATTACTGCTCCATGGCAGCTTATCAATATGTTCAAAATGTTACAAGCTTTGCCATTTTTTTAATAAAATATAATGATTCATGTTTGTGTAGCTTTCTTTGCATTCCACCAACTTATGACTGTAACGATACCAAATATGGTTACAGAGCATAAATGTACAGCTATGCATAATATATTCTTAACAATCATCGTATCGTGGTTTTTTTATTGCACAGTACAGTGAATGCGTTATCTCTTCTCGTATGCTTTACTACCCACATCTTCTAATGTTGACTATCATTAGCATTAGCTTCATTACCACGAAATCGATCCAAGATTCATTTCCAGGCCACTGTACAGTTGGATGCCATTGCATATAGGGGGGAGGGAACACACACGCACACAAACAGTACCCCCAAAACGTAATCGATGAGCTAACACAGAGAGAGAGAGAGAGAGAGAGAGAGAAAAAAAAAAGAAAACAAAAAGTCCATCAAAGTCATCGGACTGGAATGTTTGCTGCTGCAATAGCGTATCATCGCGTGGATGATGTGATAATGTTGGGTGCCATGCGGCCCATGGTGTGAGGGGAGTTATGACTGGTTTTCGTCGGATGAAGGTTCGAGCTCAAGAGCTCTCGATCGTGGCGATCACCTGGAACCAAACGACCAGAGAGATGTGGAGGCAGACTGATCTTGTCGAAATGGCTTTTGGATTCCGTCTTTACCGCAAGATCAGTCATCATTTTATTATTCTTCTTCCTATTGCCCTCCCTCTCGCACTCCATGGTGATGTGCCCGTGCACAGAGCACGCATAATTTTTTTTTTATCGTTTTCTTTCCCATTATTTCGTTTACGCCGGGCGCTGCTGCTGCTGCTGCTCCGCAACCCAAGCAAATGGGAAAAGGTAGCAGAACCGGTTTCTTTTCTTTTCTCACCGTTTATCAGAAGGCCACTTGGTTTGGTTTCATGGTCAGAGTGTGTGCTGTGTGTGCGTTTTTTTTTATTGTTTATCTCGTTCCTCCAACTCGCAACAGCTTCGATGTTTTGCGTCCTTTTTTCGATTTATGCTGCTCTGTGCGACGTGCGAAGCTTTACACACTTGCACACATGTGTTACGCATCGAACTCTAAACAGCAGCAGCATAGCAGTGCCGTGTGGTATATGGTGCTTTAATACACGTTTAATGTGTTTGTGTGCGAGTGGGGTTTCTTTTTCTCATTTAAACAACTCGCATTATAAACAAACTCCATGCCCTGGCTATGAGTGGTTTTTTTTCTCGATTGAATAATTCAACAAAAAATTGCCACACCGAAGGATGTATTCAACACAATCTGAAGATTCGCAGGTTGAACATAAGACCTTCAAGTAAAATTCCATCACCAAGCAAAGAGAGAGAAATAAAGGAAACAAAAGTTCAAGATTGTAAAGGGAGGTCTTCTCCTTCCTGGAGCATAATATATTAACCCCCAATGCAGTAAATATATCCTTTAAAAGGTAGTAAACAAAACGCTAGTGATAAATGCAAATAACGGTCAAGGATTTCGCGCAATACTTTCGAACGCGTCCATGTCCACGGAACAGTTGAAAGCTTACTGTCAATCATATTTTGTATTGCAAAGTATTTCGCAATAATTTCGCAATTTCATGTTCAAGGTATAAAAAGATGCAAACGAGCTTTTATTGAAGAGAGGTATTATGTTAATCCGTGTTTTATCAGCATTTTGCAGAGAAAACATTCATTTCTTCTTCACTCTGTGTTGATGATTGTAATAATCCTTTTTACTCACACCTCTTACTGATCGCATATACTTTTCGCCAATGTGTGTGCTTGAATGAAATGAAGCTTATCGCTTAACAGAAAGAAAGCATTTATATAATGAAGGTAGTTGTAAATGCCGTAAATTATTCCACTCACCATGATACATAGGCATATGTGTTTGCTTGTCCCATTGCTTTTGGGGTCTGTTTGTGTGTTTCAGGAAGACAATAATTTAAGATTATTTCATGTCAACGCATGAACCAACCCCTTTTACAAACATAATGAATAACAACTGTTTGACGTGTGAGAGTAAATAAACATTTTCAGTTAAAATGTTCCGAAACACCAAACAAAAAAGCTTTCCAAACGTTATTGAAGCATGTCATGTCTTGTTGGTGGTGGTACTGTATAAAGAACTTGTGGATTTAATCAAAATCTAATAAAAAAACTGTCTCAAAACTATTAGTCAACTACATCGAATATCATACATTTTCTTCTTTGCTTGTTGTCTCCTTACGGCGCAAGAATTTACGGTCACAAACTCTCTTCTATGCAAAACAATGTACAAAAGTCGACTCATAAACACCTTACCTGAAGCATATAGCAGCTGGCTACAATTTGATTTAAATTAATGTCCTACCTCTTTTCTACCTTTCCTGTTCATTTCTAGCGACAAAAAAACAGAACGGCACCACGATGCGCTCGAACAGCCTCAACTCGGGCTCCCGGACACCGCCGCTAGAGCGCAAAAGCAGCAAGTTCAGCGCCTTCGGCCGGCTGTTCAAGCCGTGGAAGTGGCGGAGAAAAAAGAAAAGCGAAAAGTTCGAGTCCACCTCAAAGTGTAAGTTGCAAATGGCTGCTAATTGATTCTGTTGCTTTTGTTTCTTGTGCCTTTTTTTTGTTTCGGTCCGTGCTTCTTGCTCGCGAGTGGAGGTTCTGGAGCGTAAGGGTCAACACGGTTGTCCTTATGCTGTATCCCTCTCGGTTTCTGTAGTACACAAGGAAGCAGCTTCTGTTGATTATAATTTTGTCTATTATGAATTTGTATTTTCTTCTGTTTCACTAATTGCGTTTGAAAACTAATTTCTTTTACTTATAATTTCTTGGAGTTTGTGCTGTTTTTTTCTTTCTTTATTAAACTGACAGTCTTCATTACTATTCTTGTTTATCATTTTAAATCGGACATTTTTCCATTTTACTAACAATTTCTCACCTTTTTCCATCTTCTTTTCTACTAACAATTTAACATTTGATTAACATGCGCTTGCGTTTGTTATGTATTCTATTTTGCCTTACATTTTCGTTTTTTTTATCTCTTTTCTTACCTCTTTTCAACTGATTGCACGCGTGTGTGTGGCTCGTATATTGCATCTTTTGCCCTGTACATCATCCATTCAATACACCCTCCCACGTACCCCTGTCCTGTGTGCCTCAACAATTTCGCTAAAAACTTGCACAAAATGATGGTTCACGATGGAAATAAGCAGCGCTCGAGCGGAAAATTTCAGTACGTGCCAACCGGGAAGAACTTGTACAAAAGGGCATTCTGCTACCGGAAAGCCCAACATCTGCACTATCGATAGCTGGTAAGTAGTAGCGCGCCATGTGAGGGACCTTTTTTCAGATGCTGGTCTGAGGGGTGGTGGCAATGTAGCCAAACCGAGTGCTCATCCGATTGGCAAACATTGCTGTTCAAAATGTAGGTCCTTTAGGGGGGTTACAGGGGATGGTTCACAGTAGTTTGTACATTTCTGTTGAAGGGTACCAGTATTAGTTTGAGTTTCGTTTAATGTTTTTAGTTGAAACAATCGAGTTTTTTTGTGTATCAATTTGATTTGTCTTTTATTTCGCATTACAATTGCCATTAAAATTGACCTTAGAGGTGACGTCATGATTTGCGTCGTGTCTAATCGATGAATTATGTTTCCCATCCCCTTTTATCATCATGCCGCTTCCGTTTGTTGCTGAACTGCTGCTATTTGTCCGCCATCAAATGTCTACGCGCTAAACACATTAACAATGACACCGACAACGATCTCATATACGCAATTACTGAACTTCCCCTGTTCTATTGGTTGACTATCACCTGTGGTGTGGGTGTGGGCGCGCGTGCGTACTTGTATGTGTGTGTGTGTGTGTGTGGGATTGACACTTTTGCTCTCGCGTGTTTGTCATTGCCACCACATTTTATTTCCATCAACAACGATTGATTCCACCCCCCCCCCCATCCCATCATCCACGTACACACAAAAACAATGACGAAAAAACCCACCATCAAAACACCGAAGCCATTTGCATCAGTCCCACGGAATCGGTTACGTGGTCCACCTCAGCTCACAGGCAGTTGCAAACCTTCCATCATCAGCCACCGCCGCCGCCACCCCCAATGGCGTCGTTGCACTATCGCAGTCCAAGTAAGTGGTGGGGGCGCTGTTCCGGTTTCAGATCGGAGAGCACCCGAATCATAAAATCCCCCCGTGTGTCTTCTCTGCCCCTAACTTCCGTGCTCGTTTTTTTGTTTTTCGCACTATTCGATGTGATTGTTTTTTTTTCTTTTGTTTACGTTCTATTGCTGAAATGATTTTCGTTGTTGTTGTTTCTATTGTTGTATGTGATCGCTGCCGATGACGTTGTGTGTTTTCATATGTTTTGTCTTAGTGTGTTAGTTAGGCATGACTTGGTTGTAAATATTGTCACACTTTAGTCGCTTGTTTATTGAATCCTTTTATAACCAGATTTATTCATTAGTTAGCTTAGAAAATTTATCAAAAATTCCGTATTTTGCGTGTGTTGATCGTGTTAAAGCTAACCTTTTTTTTTGTTTCACTATGGTTAATAGTGCCATTTTTCACCTTTAATCTTTTCGCGTGGTGAATATGACTCACATCTCTGCAATCTCCCACGATCCATCTTAGTCATTAACCGGTATTGCAGTTCACTTTCAGACGGATTGTTATTTGTTTATTCGCGAATGTATGACATATGTCAGCGATATTCGTTTTGCGCCATTGACCGAATTGTAGCTCAGCATTTTGCACTTGTCTTCAATAGTAACTCTCGTCTGTGGCAGCAGTTATTAAATTCGGAGTTGGTCTTACCATTTACGGAAGGGGCATCTATATATTTGTATTAGTGTGCCGGCCTGCTTTCCTTGTATGGCACCGGTTATAAGATCACCAATCATCGATCCAATGCGATGCATAGAAATATTGCGGGATAAAATGCAAACATAAAAATATTTTTTTTAAATCCTTTTATTACCATTATGACCTTTGCAATAGAAATTCGTTCGTAATCATTTTCGATTTTATATGTCCATCGTGTGGCTGCCTGTGCGTTAAGCGAAAACAAGAACCCCTACCAAGTCCAAATCACCACTTCAAAATCACCACGCGAGTAGCGCCATCTACGTTACATGCTTGAACTAGTGAACCCTAGATGGCGCTCAAATCGGTGACCGTTATTTCAAAGAGCTGATGTTTCTGCATGTTGTTTTTTTTTGCACTTCAATGATATATTTTATTTCATTTTTGATTTCTGTAATGATTATAGATTTAATGTCTAAGAATATGCTTCATAAAGCGACAGGCTCAAAATTCCATTTAGATCTAAATGTATAAAACCTTGTATACGTTCGTCCGCATGCGTTTGTACAAAATGCACTCTCGTTTTACTATTCGTAACCGTATTGCTATCACTCATGCACGTGGGTATCGCATTAGGTGTTTCTGCTTGGTTGGTATTAATAAATTGATGTAATTGTGTTTTTCTCTTCTTCTTCCCCCCCCCCCTGCTTTCTTGATCCTGTGCCAATATTACAGACGAGGAGCAATACACGATCTACAACTCAGTGAACGGAACGAACGGTGCCGTCCTGCCAAATCTCGCAACCTCTGTCAACGCACCAAATAGTACTAGCATAGCGAGCAACAACGTGCCTTTATCGCAATCGGCCCAGCAGATCAGCAGCCTCGGCGGCGGTCCGGGCGGTGTTGGCACCCCGGTTGGTTCACTCAACCTGTCGGCCATCCTGGGCGGTGGCGGCGGCGGTGGTGCTATGGGTCCCGGAGGACAGCTGGTCAATTCATCCACCGGTGCGGGTGGTGGTGGTGGTGGTGGTGTAATCGGTGCAAACATGATCAGTGGTAGTACGGCTGGCAGTGCGTTGGCCAGCATTTTGACCGGAAGTGTTAGTTTAAGTGGTGGTGGTGGAGGATCTGGTGCCAGCGGGTCAAGTGGAAATGGTGGACCAGTCGGAGGAGGTGCAGGTGGTGCCGGTGTCGTGCTAGTGTCCGGGCTGGCGCACTCACAATCCGCCCATCAGATAGGGCAACCGCCGCCACCGTCCCTCGTTCACGCGCAGCTTGCCCCGCACCAAGCCCTTCAGCAGCAGCTACAGCAGCATTTCGCGAACGTAGCCGCCAACGCCAGTGCCAACATGAATCAAGGTGAGTTTAGAAACTATTTTTAAATGTGGTAGTTGTAGTAAGTTTCGATTGCATTTATTGCTCTTATGGCTACGACTGTTCTGGAGGTGTCTACAGGTCTTAGTGGGCTATTCAACTCAGCTTTTATGACTTAGGCCTTGAAAATACGGCAGACGTTCCACACACGTGTTTTTCTCAGAAGTTCAGCAGTTAACTATTCCAAACAGTGTGGAGTAAGCTCTACAAATAGATTGCTTTTGATAGTCTGCAAGGACTTACTATGTTTGGTTGCTTTTTAACTCTTATTTCAATGGCTGTTACACTTTCAAGGGAGCCTCGTATAAGGATAAGAAGCATTGCAATTTGATTTATGTCGAAAACAATCTTACCTTACCCTGTAACTGCTTACTGCACAACGGATTCTAAAGCCTTTTTGTTGGAGAGCTTATACTTTGAGACTCCCTTCATCGTTGCATGCATTGTCTCTTCGGAGAGCACAAGATTCTTTTGATAACCCAGATAAAGCACTTAAAAAAATTATGAATTCTTGTCATTCCATGTGTCCAAAAGCGCTTTGTTTTTTTTTTTTTCATTTTTGTGAAAGGAAGCCATGTCTAACATTTATGCTTTAGCGGTATGCGCTTGAAGCAGTGTATGTAAAACATGTAAACTGTACGCTGGAACAGCAGGAACAGCTTGTTTTCTCGTTTAAAATACTTGAATGAATGTTTTACCTGTTGATGATTAAAAATTTAGTAATGTGTAGTAGATCAAAACAAATCTCTTTTCTAGTAAAACACTTTATTTATAAGCTTATAACGTTCTAGTTTAACCATTTATAAATTAAATGTTACCTATTCAACTTCTTTAAATAGTGTTTTATACCAACCCAGCAACCCAGGTTTGTACCAGTTTTGTACGGTTTCTTTTGTGTGCGACTAACCCACGGAAGCTTCTTCCGAGAACAAAAACCTTTCGTATAAACAAATTCTCAAACCTTTCAACCCCGTTGATCGTATGTTACACCGTTTCCAGCGGCGTTACACCGGGTGAATTATGTCTTCCAGTTCCAGCCATCCGGGTGTCAGTTTATGCTATTCGGGCTGAGATTATACACTACCCGCTTCAAATTGCCTCTCCCATTGGTGCTCCTGAACGGGAACCATGACACACTTTGTCATGCCCGATATTCTAGGAAAAAGCGAAAATCTCTTGGCACCAACACCAGGCGCCTCCATTGTCAAAGCAGGCGATGGGAGACGATGGCGTCCTAGTGGCGTGCAGTTTTCCCGGAAAATTCCTGAAACTTCCTGGTTTATGTATTATGTTGTGCTCTCTTTCTCTCG